>JBBPCW010006202.1:0-16562 GCA_037974425.1 Phenacogrammus interruptus
ATATACATAGGTACACTTTGGAGCGTCCTCACTTGGTGCTTTATTACAGTTTCTGGTGCATTATTACTGTTTTTTGCTGCAACCAAGTCAAAGACATTTTACACAGTAATATGAGTGTGCAGTAATACAGTAATGCCTTCTTATCTTTATGCAGTCATTCACCTCCTTACCTCAGAAGCCACTGTCTGTTGATCTTACCGTGGAAGACGGAGAGAGGCTAAAGGTCGTTTATGGATCAATATCTGGATTTCATGCAATCGATGTCGATTCTGGTACACCTTATGACTTGTACCTGCCCACACACGTGAGTTACTTCTTTACACTGACTCCATTAAGTCATATGTTGCTATGTCTACCTGTAACATAAATTGAGACAATACTGTGCACTTTGAGCAAGGAATAATGATTTTTATTTAAAAGTATAATAAGACAAGCTAAAAAATATGCAATGATATAAAGGGATATCTGCAATCATTCAATATTTGTCTGCAACTGTTCAATCAAAACCAAACAAATTGATGACTGCACTGTTTAGAAAGTAACAAATGTTTGACGACTCCTAATATATTTATGTATAGGGAACCTGCCTATTGGACATAGAATGATGTCCATACTTTTTTGTGAATTCAGCACTAATAATTCTGACATGTGTAACCGTAGCTGTTATTGACAGCCCATCTAATCACTGCTTGGCAACCACTGTGATCTGCCACGTATATAATTTAAATCATTTAAAAGTCCAGGTATACTAATAAGGTGTATTAAAACTAAAGGTTTAACAAAACCAAACAAAAAAACTAGTAGATGCCACTTTTAGTTTGTTAATAGGTCTTTTTTTATGAAGAAAGTGCGTTTGTTGTCCTGTGTTTCAGTTAAGTGATTATGTTGCATGATTGGTATTTAAGTTCCAAAAGTTTTGCATTGAGTTGGTGGTCAAACTTCATGCACCCTTATGGATCATCCTCACTCTATCAATATAGCAGTTTTATTCCACTAATACTCATTTTGCTGGAACTGTTGTGTACAATGTTCTGATATGCTAATATTAAAATACTAAAAAATCCATTTTATATTACAAATGATCATTCTACCTGTCTACCTGGCACTGTTGGGTACAACATTCTATATTACATTTATTCACAGTGCAATTGTGATATGCTTTGCTATATATTAACATTGTCAGGTTGAGACCTGTCTCCAGGCAGTGAAGGGAGGAGCAGATGCAGACTTCCATCTTACGTGTAACTGTTATTTTTCAAATCAAAAAGGCATGAGGGCCTAAACACAAACAAGAACTAAAACACTATAGACAGAATAAACTGGAACGCAAGCAGAAAGTCAGTGGACTGACACAAACTGAACTAAATACACAAACCCCTAAGCACACAGACCAATAAACTCAAATATTACTTATCCTAACACACCAGTCAGCTGAAACTACGGATTTCTTTACGGATACACAAACATGTCCAATTAAAAGTCATACCTACGAACACAAACCAGGGATGTAACAAACGTACAGTCGTGAAAAACAATTACCAATATTATGGCAGTTACTTCCATTCTAAATTACAAACGACCTCTCTTAGTCTGTAATGACTTATTACATCCGTATTAAACTATGTTTTATTATGTGTAATCTCTCCCTTAGCTAAGAAGACAGACAAATATATGTGATAAATGTTAATAATGAGTAATTATAATCTTAGAAATTGAAGTTACTCACAAAATACAAAGGACAGACACGGGTAATTATATATAGACACATTCTATATAAATGACAATTTTGTTTATTTAAAGATACATGTAATGCAATACACATCAGAACTCACCTGGATTGTCTGTGGTTGATGAAAATGCCCTCAGCATTTAGTAGTTATCATTAAGGCATGCATATACTTGTTAGTATAATGACACAATACTGTGTCTGTGTGTTGCATTTGGACCAGCTAGCTGTACTTCTCAGCACAGCTTCGCCAACAAGGCTGAGCTTTCACTCTTGACTCATCATGTAGGTAGGAGCTATTTACCGCAGATTATCATTATGCTGTGATCCACTTTTAGATCTGGACACACCGCAGGCAGTCAGGTCATCACAGTGCTCCATGTGGAAGCCGTTGTATGCACACTATCACCTGATTAAAGCACAAATATTACTTGGCACTTTCAAAGAAACAGATATGTGTTTGCTGTATGCCTTTGGACGAATCCAGTTGTATAATACAAAATGTATGACCCCAGACAACACCAATAGAATGTCAGTGTAATGCAGCATATTTTTATATGACACGGTTTATTTCACCTCAAGGAATCAATCTTTTTTAACCTGTAAAGATGCTTGGGGCGTTTGTCAGGATTGACCAAGTGTGGAGGAGTTGGGTCTGTGTGAGGAAGGGTCTATACTGTACTGAGATGACCCACATTGATCACATTAGTTGGAACACTCATCCTAAACATCTTTCTGCACTTTTATGTGTGTGCGTGCCTGCATGTGTGCCTGTGCTAGTTTCTTCTAACCAATAGCCTGCCTAAAAATACCCCTCCCCAGTCGTAAAGCGCTCCCAGAGCCTAAGCCTGTCAAAATGACCTGTTATTCCATTTTTCTAGTACTAGAGAGTAGATATATTTGGAGACGGCAACCCAAAAGGCAGAGAGGGGTAGCAATGCATGGTTGTATTCCATAGCTTTACCATCACTGCTGCTATGTTGTCATTTACTCTTTCTTGTCTTCATTTGCTGACTTTTTCTGTCGATGCTCACACATGTAGATGCACACATTCACACCGTTTCCACGGCGCTTTCCATTGTGCTCACTTCATGCTGTCACGTTTTTTTTTCTACGTACACGTATCTACCTGAACTGACATATTTCTTCATACTTGTTTAACTGTCGTCGTTCTTTCTGTAATTGGCTGTATGCTCTCTCTGAGTTACACATACACTTATAAAGGCGCACACACACATACACACCCACTCATTCTACCACTCCATTTCTGCCAGCTGTGCTCATGAGAATACCACGGCAAAGAATTAAGATAGCACTGCGGCTCTGGATGCCAGTGTTGATGCTAAGGATTGTAGTGGCTCAGCGGGAAGATGGGACAGTTTGTGTGAGGCATTCTCTCAATCAGGCAAGTATAGTGGCTGATTTTGGTGTGTGTGAGAGGGATAGATAGAAAGAGAGAAAGAAATATTGAAATCATTTAAAGAGAGAGACCGTTTGCATGCCAGTGTTGACTTGATAGTGGGTGTACATCAAACGTTATTTCATTGTGGCATATTTGTTATTGCTGTGTAATATTTAAGTGATGGATACAGCTGTGGATGCAGGATTATTTTAACACAATGTTTGTTTTGAAGCTTGTAAAGAGAACTGATCTGAAAAGTCTTTATCTAAATGTGTTTAGAATTACTTTCTCATCTTTAAATAGTTTTTCATCCATGTTGGTGAGTAAAAATAAATATTTTTATGACCTCACAAAGTACTCGCACACTGTGTTTTTCCCATGTAGTAGCTGTTGCAGTTGTTGCAGTGGCATAGTGAAATGAAGTGTTTTTAAAAGGCTTAACATTACTCTACTTCATAATGAACAAGCAGCAATGAAATTAAGCCTAATTATGAATGGAAAAGCGCAAACAAAATGTGTTTTAAACAGAAGCTAATCCATTACAGCTTTTCTCTTTTACATCAATAAATATATAAATACAAACTAAAAATCCAGTCGCTCTTGTCTCACAAATCCCATTTTCTTTATCATTCTTCCTACCTGTGTCTGGATAGTCTTTCTATCAGGTTTATTTGTTTATTTGTTTTCCCTTGTTCTTGTTCTGCCTCTTTGTTTTGTGTTTGTTTGTCTGGTTCCCTCATTCCGCCACGCCCCATGCCCTTGTGCTGGGTTGCTAAGCACCATGCCCTAACATAAACCCCATACAGTAGTAAAAATGAATGTATTACTGCATTTAAATGCTTATGCCTTTGAAAATGACAGCACATACCAAAGAAAAGGCACGTGCATGAATTACAGTATAGTCTGTACAGCGGTTTTTACGTTCTAGCATGACTGGAGTTCAGTGTAAACTGTACAGTACAGATACGGGTATATCTTTACATTTTCTTTAAAGCCTCTTCTTTCTCTTCCGGCTTTTCCCTTCAGGGTTCGCCACAGCGAGTCATGTGCCTCAATTTCGTCCTGCATCCTCTACCCTCACACCAACTAACTTAATGTCCTCTTTCACCGCATCCATAAATCTCCCCTTTGGTCTTCCTCTCATCCTCCTGCCTGGTGGCTCCAACATCAGCATCCTTCTACCCCTGTAATCATTGTCTCTCCCCTGGACATGTCCAAATCATCTCAGTCTGGCCTTGCTGACTTTATCTCCAAAGCATCTAACATGAGCTGTCCCTCATTCCTGATCCTATCCATCCTCGTCACTCCCAAAGAGAACCTGAACATCTTGAGCTCTGCAGCCTTCAGTTCTGCCTCCTGTCTTGCACCATCTCCAAACCTTCAACATCGCTGGTCTCTACCATCTTGTACACCTTTCCTTTCATTCCTGCTACAACCCTTCTATCACACATCACACCTGATACTTTTCTCCACCCATTCCAACCTGCCTGCACACGCTTCTTCAGCTCTTTTCCACTCTCTCTGTTGCTTAGGACCATAGACCCTCAGTACCAAAAGTCCTCTACCTTCTTTACTTCAACTCCTTGCAACATCACTAGTCCACTTGTGCCGCTCTCATTTACACAGATGTATTCTGTCTTGCTGCGACTAATCTTCATTCCTCTCTTTTCCAGTACATATCTCCACCTCAATGGCCTTTCCTCTACCTGCGCCCTACTCTCACTACAGATCACAATGTCATCTGCAAACATCATAGTCTATGGAGACTATCTAACATCATCTGTCAGCCTGTCCATCGCTAAAGCAAATAAGAAGCGGCTTAGAGTCGATCCTTGATGCAGTCCCACCTCCACCTTGTCACTCCTACAGCACTCCTCACTGCTGTCTCACAGCTCTCATACATGTCCTGCACCACTCTAACATACTTCTCTGCCACTCCAGACCTCCTCATGCAATACCACAGCTCCTCTCTCGGCACCCTGTCATATTCTTTCTCTAAATCTACAAAGACACAATGTAGCTCCCTCTACCTTTTCTGTGCTTCTACATCAGCATCATTAAAGCAAAAATAGCATCTGTAGTACTCTTTTGTGGCATGAAACCGTACTGCTCCCAAATGCTCACTTCTGACCTAGGCCTAGCTTCCACAACTCTTTCCCAAAGCTTCATTGTGAGACTCATTAGCTTTACTCTTCTTTATTCCTCTTGTACAGCTCCCTTGTTCTTAAAAATCAGCACCAGAACACTTTTCCTCCATTCCTCAGGCATCTTCTCACTTAGACAAAACTCTACTGCCACCTCTCCTAAACCCTTCCATACCAACTCCCCTCTTCATCCTCTTCAAAGCCTTCCTCACTTCATCCTTACTAATCTCAGCTACTTCCTGCTCCACAGCAGTCACCTCTTCTACTCTATGTTCTCTCTCATTTTCCTCATTCGCCAGCTCTTCAAAGTACTCTTTTCATCTTCCCATCACACATAGGCACCTGTCAGGACATTTCCATCCCTATCCTTAACACTAGAAGTCCCACAGACAAGCCATTTGGCTTTCATACCTAGAAACCCCACCGGCCAGCTGATCGGCTGGAAGGCTTTTAGCTAATAATCTTAATCACCTGTGAACTGATGCTTTTGTTATGTAAACAAGGTGGGGCCATGATGAGCCACGTTAAGGAAACTTGAAGGACCCATGCTCTTCCATTGTTTTCCTGCTTTTGTTGTGCAAATGACCCCTTACCTGTACCCTAACCTGTAGCATGTCCTTTCCATCTCAGTCTCTCTGCCTCGGCAACCTGTACAAATCATTCTCTCCCTCCTTACTGTCCAACCTAGCAACAAGTCAACGTACGCCCTTTGTTTGGCCTTTGCCACCTCTACCTTCACCATACACTGCATCTCCCTGTAATCCTGTCTACTCTCCTCAGTCCTTTCTTCCTCTTAGCTAGTTTCTTTCTCTGTATATGCTCCTGGACTTTTTCGTCCGACCACCAAGTCTCCTTACCTACTTTACTCCTTCCAGATGACACACCAAGTACCCTCCTACGTCTCCCTAATCATATTAGCTTTATCTGTTCAGTCATCTGGCCACCAAGTGCCTTTCTCAACTCCTCCCTGAAAACCTCGCAACACTCTCCTTTTTTTCAGTTTCCACCACCTGGTCCTCTGCTCCACCTTTGTTCTCTTCATCTTCCTCACCATCAGTTTCATCCTACAGACCTCCATCCTGTGATGTCTCACTACACTCTCACCAACCACTACCTTGCAGTCTCTAATCTCCTTCAAATTACAACGTCTACAAATGCTGTAGTCCACCTGTGTGCTTCTCCCTCCACTCTTATACATAGCCCTATGTTTCTGTCTCTTCTGGAAGAAAGTATTTACAGCCATTTCCATCCTTTTCACAAAGTCTACCAACATCTGTCCCTCTTCGTTCCTGAATATAAGAGGAGGCCAAATGCGTCATACAATACCTACTTCTACCAACCTACCTAAGCCAGAAGTATCTGCTGGGCCTCATGAGACTCAAAGATGCCCCCGTCTTCTGAAGTTTCATCTCCTATTCATCTTGAATCATTTCCCATAGGTGCATAACCCCCCAATTTTAGCCTGAATATTCCCTTGCTTCTGATACCCTGAGGGACTTTAGGACTAGTTCCAATCTCATCTCCTATTTATGTGTGTCAGTCACGTTTTCTCTTGTCACTAAAAGAGCTGTTCCTGACCCTGTTTCTGTTTTTATTTATTTTCCCTCAAGTCAGGCCAGTTTCCTTAGCCCATTTCTATCCCAGTTCAGTATTCCAGTGCAATGAGACTCATGCGATTCCATTTCCAGTGCCTTTCTAGTTATTTTAATGAGTACAATTCTGGTATTTCCCAGTCCCTGTTTCAGTCTAAGACTCCTAAAACTGCTCCTGTAATAGATGTTACTCCAGCTTACCACTTCAAGGCTCAGTTTCTGCACCTTGAAAGGGAATCTTTCAGGGAATCCCCATCCTGTCTCTTGGTCTTGCTCCAATCAATTTCCACTCTGTTTATCATTATCTTCTAGGTGCCTTTCTGTTCATCTAGGTATTTCGTCTCTGGGTAATTTGTCTGAATGAATGGTCTATATTTTGTCATTGGTGTAGTACAATAATGTTGGGTTTTTCTGCCTTGAGTGTTTTTACATGTTGTGTCTAGCCTTGCTTGCTGTGTCTGGTTTTGTTTCATGTTTTGGTTACTTGTTTTTGTCTGTGGGTTTTCCGTTTCTGTATTATTCCAAATATTCCAAATATTCCAAATACTGAGATATGACTAGAGCTGTTTACAGCTGATATACAATTTCATGGCCATTTTTGTTCCATTGATTTAGCTTTTTATGTATTTATAAGGCATTAGTGGGCCCATAATGTATTGGTGAGCCCACAACCTCTGCATATATGAAGACAGTGAAGGAAGCAATATTTCAATGCTTTCTGTATGCTAATTGTTCTAAACAAACACACTTTGGGTTACAAAGCAACAACCAAAGAAGTTAAGAAAAGAAAGGAGACCCACTAAAGAGAAACTCAACTTCCACTTACTCTAGGATATCTTATTTGTTTGAGAAGTTTATTTGTTTAGTTTACAGCTTTATTGTCCTCTATGTAATAGTTTTCTTTGTTTCTTCAGTGACAGGATTTTTTCTAAGATGGTGTATGGATATGTTTAGAGCAAGGCATTATAGGAACCACATTTAGTTTATCCCAATCAGCTATAACATTAAAACCACCTGCCTAATATTGCATAGGTCCCACAAAATGTTTGCATTGTGCATCCTGCTGCCATCTCTTACCCAGGTGAAACGACAGAGGCACCCAGCCGTCAAAAGAAATCATACTTTATGAGAGCAGGCCATCTTCTGCCTTTGCTCCATAAACACCCTCACTGGTCTGTGGCTGTGCAGCCCTATACACAGGAAGCTCCAATGCACTTTGTGTTCTTACAACTTATTGCCAGCATTAACTTTTGCTTACTTTGCACAGTTTATAGTTATTCCGTGAAATTGACAAAATGGGCTCACTTACATCTACGGTATTTAGCAGACGCTCTTATCCAAAGCTGCTTACTTTTTCTAACTACAGGGTACAGTCTCCCTGGAGCAACTTAAGGGTCTTGTTCAGACCCAGTGGTGGTGTGCTGAACATAGGACTTGAACCCATGACCTCTTGGTCCAGAGGCAGGTGTCCTACCCACTAGGCCGCCACCACCCAACATGCATCTGTGTGCCTTGGGGACCCATTGACCCTTTTGATAGTTCACTGGTTGTCTTTCCTTGTGCCACTTTTGGTAGGTACTAATCACTGCATACTAGGAACACCACCCCAGAAGACCTGATGTTTTGCCCAACTCGTCTAGCCATCACAATTTCAAGCTCAGATCGCTTTGCCATTTATTGTTACCGTCATTGTCCAGTTTTGATATAGTAAACTAGTCGACAAGTCGTGTTTTTTCCTCTCCCTGTGTGCGTGCTTGTGTACACAAACCAATCTCTGCCTCTGAATGGCTTACAATGACATACGTCCCTTGACGTAACCAATTATTATAGTCCCTTCATAAGGGCAATAACGTTGGCGCTAGGAGAACGCAACAAGACGACATGGCAGCAGAGACAGTAGGTGACAGACACACATCACATTTGTAGACCACACAAACAGCACATGACCTGCACAATCTGCAAGTCAGCGTTAAAGTACAGTAAAAGTACTAGCTTTTTGCACGGCCTTCTGAAACGGCATCTGCTAGCTAACATGCGTAATGCTAGCGCTGCAGGGTGTCGTCCAGAGGTCCGAGTGGCTGCCACGGGCTAAGCTTTTCCCACTTTCTGTTGTGCACTTAAATTTACCAGAAAATTCAAGGTATCAGCCTTTGTTTTGTTTTGTTTAATTGTCATGTTGACTGTTAATGTTACATAGAACTTCAAAAAAAGTTGCTCATTGTCTATGTTATGACATCGTCAAACGACTAGTCGACTCGACTTCAACTTTGTTGACTGCATCGATCTGAAAAATCTGAAGTTGTTAATCCCCTAGTGTATGGATGAGTATATGTGTACACGGACTGTGTACACTGAGCTTTGCGTCTCTGTGCACCATATGGTTGAGATGACAATAAAGGGCACTTCTTGTGCACTATATATATTGTTTGGCAAACACATGGTTATTCAGTGATCCTTCCTTACCTTGCTGTTGAAGAAGTGTGGGCATGTATAAATAATATTTCACTCAAAACAATTACATTTTGTCTTGGCCATTTAATTTGATCTTGGCTGCCATTCTTATCCCTTGGCTAAAGAGCTTTTTTTATACCAAGCTATGTATTTGATAATATTTTCTATAATAGTTTTCCATACTGTATTCAACAGCAGATTGCTACATTATTATATTACAAATGTGTCAATAAGGTGCACATATTAAAATTTAAATATCTACTCTATGTATCTGTATGACATCATGTCAATTCATCATGTGTGTTTCAGATCCAAGGCATAATTCGTCCTCATGCCATAATAATCCTGCCGAACAGCAGTGGGATGGAACTGTTGGTGTGCTATGAGGACGAAGGCATCTACATTGACACCTACGGCCGCATCACCAAGGAGACAGTGTTGCAGTGGGGAGAGATGCCTGCCTCTGTTGGTGAGTGGCTGAAAATAAACCAGCCAACGATTGCTGCAGGGCAGATGGTACCGGTGTTGTTTTGAGGATATGTTAGGATGTTGTGGAGGACAAAAAGCAGTATTAAACAGTAAATTCATGCATCAGCAGTTTCCTAGAAGCAATATTTAACATTAGATTAGTAATAGCATATTCCCACTCACACACTTGAATAGGTGGACTTGCATTAGTTGACTAGTTAAGGGCTGGCACCTTGTGCACACTTTTAAAATCGGCAAGAGATAAACACATTTCTTGTAATATTGATACTTATTTTGTTTTGTATATTATATTGTTTTCTGGATGCATACAGGGTGGGGGGAGTGGGGGTGTGAAAGGGAAGCCCCAGCTCAGAAGTCTGTTGAACTGGACCACTGGGTGCATGGTTATCTGTCACTGCAAAAAATAGAAGAAAAAAAATGTATGTATTCAGAGCAAAACCAAATTCCTTTTCTATAAATAATACTTTTCTGCAAAAACATTTGCGCCATAATTGTTGGCACTTCTAGAAATCATACTGAGTACAATGTAACAGAGTTCTTTATACCAACTGATTATTTAGTCTGATGAACTGATGGAAGTAAGGAAGGGAGTGCCAGGTGGGACCAAGGCCATGATGGAATAGGCAGAGGGTGAAGCAGTCTTGCAGGCTTAGCCCAGGGTTCCTTGCTACTGGCACACACAAGGCAAGCTGCCACAATTGCCCTGACGTCCTTCTCCATGCAGTAGCACCTCCACAAGAACTCCAGGGTATAAGTAACCGCTGGCTTGGCAGCAGGGGGGGACGTGTGGCCCCAGATATCTTTGGCCTGATGTAGGTGATGTAAATCAGACATAATGCTGCACCCTCACAGCTCATCCCTTATCTGTGTCCTATTGGACAATGCCCAAGATGTGATATGGGGTGACAGTGGACTGTGGTTGTCCCAGGGGGGGTTGAAAGCCTGTTGTCATTAGAGGGCATCCAGCTTGGTGTTCTTACTGTCTGCTTGATATGGCCGTTGGTGGCCTACTGTCCAGTTGTTATGGCAGTTGGTGGATCAGGAAGTTATGGGTTCGATTCCCAAGACTGCTAGGCAATTCTGAGGTACCCTGAGCAAGTAACCGTCCCCACACACTGTCCCCACACACTGCGCGGTGTTCGTAGCTGCCCCCTGCTTCACTTGGTGAATGGGTTAAATGCAGAGGAAGTATTTCATGCTGTTCACACTGTGTGCTTTGTTCACGTATGACCAGATTGTCACTTTCACTTTTAAAGTAAGCAAAGAAAAGGGACCAGAGGGCCTAGTACAGAGTACGACACTTGACTGGCTGTATGTAGGCCAAGTCTTTTCATTAAAATTGATGGTGGGAACCTCAAGCCAGTGCCTCCATTACTCCAGGGCCAATTTGACCACCAAGAGTTTTCAATCTTCCACATCATTTGTGCAAGGCCAAACCCAAGAAACTTTGTATCTGCTGAAATAGGTGAGATATTCATAATGCCCCAAGAGAGATGAATGCAGTCTTCCGCTCATTGCCTTCGCAGATTTTATAAGGTTGTAGACAAAAGGTGAAAAAGAAGGCTTGATGCATTGCCTCAAACGCCAGGGTCATGAGAGGAAGGGGATGGTGGTCTTGAATAGTTGTTTTGCTAAGGCCCCAGTAGTCACAAGTGTGAAGACCCCTATCTTATTTTCCCACAGAGAACAGCTCTGCCCCTGCCAGCGAGGGCAGGGTTTGTATGAACTCATGCGCCAAGACCTCACAGATTTAATCCATAGCCTTCCATTCAGGGCTGGAAAGGGTGAAAAGTTGTCCCATGGGTGGGGTGGGGTCAGACAGGAGGTCGATGGCACAGTCATATGGGCCTTCTGTTTGCTGAACACCTTTGGCAAGGTCTCAATATTGTGAGGGCACTAGGGTCCAGAAGGTGGAGAGGCAAGAAAAGTCAACTTCTGCGGCTCATCAGCTCCCAGGCAGGAACCCTAACACTGAGAATCCCGGGCTATCACAAATTGCATGGCTGTATGTAGCAATCTTCTGTGTGGCACAGAGGGTGCTTCAGTGACACCACTGATAACAACTCAGTAGAGGTTGTTTGTATGTTTGTGTAAACATGATGGAGCACATTTACCCTATTCACAGCAAAGTCCACAACGAAAGTTTATCTGGGTATGAGTTTTGAAGTTCAGTGATGGTTAGGTTTGGAGACAGTGTTCTTTGCATTAGAACTGGATGGAATGTGCATCACTATGAGCACAATCATTCATTCCTGTAGTAAGTAATATAGTATACATCTAATAGTCACAAACTCATTCAGCAATGTGCAGTAAATAGAGCATTCTTACACCATTTAGTGTTTATGTAAACAACAAGTCCCCTCCTTGAGTTTTACCAGAAAGAACAGCATTTTCACTTTCCAAATAATACCTGCTTACTGGTAGTCATGAACATTTATGAGTGAGACAAAGCAGTTTAACAAATACATAGAGAAACCTATTTGGCAGATGGCGCTGGCTCAGCTGAGTTTTACCTAATGAAGTGGCTCACCCGTGTTAATATTGCAACATACAGTGTTTGACTGGTGTGTACATATGGCTAACTCTGTTCTCCTATTTTTTTTCTAGCCTATCTCCAGTCAAATCAAGTCATGGGTTGGGGAGAAAAGGCGATAGAACTGAGATCAGCTGAGACTGGAAATTTGGAAGGAGTCTTCATGCATAAAAAGGCTCAAAAACTGAAGTTCCTGTGTGAAAGAAATGACAAGGTATAATAATTTGAAACCCAGTATATTTGAACTGAAGAACTGTGTGGTGCTCAGATGCAACATTTCTACGAAATGTAAACGATCTCTGCCAAAGTGCATAGTGTTCAGAAATAAGGACTATCAATCATAATAATTATCATAATTATTAAGTTGCTAAAGTATCAAAATAATCTATAGTAGTTTGGAAAACATTGTTTACTCATTAGGGCTGGGCGATTTGGCCTAATATCAAAATCTCGATTATTTGAGCATTTTAACTCGATTACGATTAATGAATGATTATTTTATTTATTTATTTGTTTATTTGCCCTCATAGTTCACTGACAAGTTGCTCAGTTGTCTCAGTGTTTAAGCTCTCCGTGCTCGACATGTCGCCGGAATAACGTAACATAACGGAGCGGGGTCACGTGACTCCACACGCGGTAGTGTTTTTAAAGGGAAAGTAATCGAAATAATCGACCTGGAAAAATTTGATAGATTATAGGTTCTGAATGTCGATTTCGATTACTTTTCGATTAATCGCCCAGCCCTACTACTCATTGTATATTGTGCCCATAACACTTTTCCATCTGTTAAATCTTATATTATCTAATATAATGGTATTCCTATAGTCGACGCCTTTATTAATTAAAATAAATGTATCAACTAGGTCTTATTTTTGAGTGATGTCATTAAAAAAAACAATTTAGTTCCATGAAGAACATTTCAAAGAATCATTTTTAAATCAACTGAATAAAACCTTATTAATGCTTCTATAATATAAAGGGTTCAAACCAATTCTACTTAAAAGTTTATTTTACTTTGTTTTTAAGAGTGCAAGGACATTCAACTGAAGTGTATTTGAGCCTGTTTGGTTTTTTTTTGTAGGTGTTTTTTGCCTCGGTCCAATCTGGAGGCAGCAGTCAAATCTACTTCATGACACTGGGACAGAACTCATTCTTCAACTGGTGATTTTTGGATTTGTTCAGGGTAGAATAATATGTAAAAGTATTTCCCAAAAGCAAGATTCCTTGTTTTTTTTTTTGTTTCATTTTATTTATTACATTTTATGGGTTCAATTATCCGGATGTTTAAGAAAGAAATATAAAAAAACATTTCCATTTATTAATATAACCTGCCTCAGTAGAATGCGATCCTAGATTAATCATTTTCATTTTGAAATCTGTTTAGAACAAACAAATCTAAATGAATTTGCGAATACTGTAACATCGACCGAATAATTAGTCATATTTAAACTGACAGCTTATTCATGTATAGTAGACACCTAATTGGATTATGGATGGTGTTACATTGTCTATTTCCTGTGCTCACTTATTAGCAGATGCTGATTGAGAATGTCTGTTCTGCATATTCCTTTGCTATGAATTCCTCTGCATACGATGCCTGTGTATCCTGTTATTGGACGTATAATGCATATAACAGACAAATACATCAAAATCATGTTCTATCAGCCCTTTCATTTATATAAAAGCACTTACTTTGATTTTACGAGATGGGTATTGAAACATGAGAGATAAATAGATGTAAAATTGTGTTAAAAAGTGCACTTTATGTGAACATTGCCTAATACCACGATGATTCCGTTAACTCAATTAATTTGATTACTGCAAAAGAATTTTGAACATTTATAGTAATTATTTTTGAACAATTATGAGTTATAAAATGTAAAGACAAAAATGTGGTCCTGTACATTATAAGGCTAAGGCTATTATGAATTTGTGATGCATTTACTGGATGTGCATATTGGATGGTTTGACAAAGAAAGAACTGGTTGAGATCACTGTATAGAGATGATTGTTTGATTATGCAGAATAGTCTTTCCATAAGAAAACTGTAAGACTAAGAAAAATGTTGAAGTGATACACAAGTCTGTGTTGCATTTTCTATCAGCTTTAAGCTTCACTGAGGTATACAGAGATAGTATGGCAGCATTTCACCCTATAAAAGGCATACTTGTGCTTCCATTTTTCATTTGACTGTGATCAAATGAAAAATGGAAGCACAAGTATGTATTTAACCTTATACTCAGTTTGGTAATTTTACTGTTTACTAAATATATTGCAGTAATTATGAAATGTAAGAATAACATTAAGTACAGTGTAACATATAACAAGTAGCCTCTTAATTAGGTTCCCACCTTTAATCTGTGCTTAATATCCATTTTATCAGCTCCACACACTATGTAAGTGTACTTGGAACTTTTTAATGACATACTGTAGTTCATCTGTTTCTCTCTATCATCTGTTAGCCGTCTTCAGTGTTAATCAGTGAGGCAGAGTAATAATAAACCACAAACGTCTGTGTGGTAAGTAGATCTGATAAAATGGCCGATAAGTGTAGATAAAGTTTACTTGAGGCTATATAAGGAGTGTAAATACATTTTATGTATTAATATCTAATAATAAGAATAGCATATAATAACAATTATAATAACAAAGAATGGCGTTTATTAATGGCTATTGTTTAATAATAATGATAGTCATAATTACAGGTTTCTTATTTATTTTATTATTTGTAGATTTAAGTTCTTAGACAATGTAGGTTTGGAACAATTGTTAAAATTAATTCTCAGTGGCCAATAGCAGATTTAAAGAACGTCAAATATTGTTTTTAAATTTAAACTTTTGAAATTAAACGAGGCAATATCCATGCATCCCCTTATTAAAAAAAAGGAGAAAAGCTTTGAAATGAATCTTGTTTAGCAGACTGATCTTGAACAGAAATTTCTTTTTAAAACAAAGTAACAACCACTAGAGGGCACACACTTTGCATCCAAATTTGCGTACTCCAGCTCAGTAGTATACCCAGTACTCTAATACCATGTAAAATAAAACTCCAGTAAGATTATCTGAAACTAATGTAAAACAAAAAGTAGAAAAGTTTTCAAGTACTGCATTCCTTAACATTTAAAGTGTGAATTCTGCACAGAACACACAATACAGTGTCACAATTCAAGCAGTACACAGATTATGCGTATTGTATGTGTGTAGTAATCCAAGGAGTGGTTCCCCAGATAGGTATTAAGCCTATTCCTGGATTGCACAGTATTCTAAGAGGGTTTTTTTCCATTGAAAGATACATAGCACCGGTTTCACAGACTTATCCTGGACTATATTTCTTTTCCAATGGAAAATCTCCATTCATAATACTGTGTAGTCCAGGACTAGGCCCAACACCAAACTGGGAAACCACTCCCTAAAGTATAGTGTGTTGCAGTCAAATTATTTTGTAGTATTTGGAGGTGCTTTAACCGCTTGTGGGCCAGGGAGATACAGGTCAAAGCCATAAAATCAGTATAATACAAAACAAACGGACATAGGATACATTACAAAGGCTTTATTAAGTCTTGGAAGAGAGAGTCACATGGCTAGCAATCAGTAGAACTGATGACCAAGGTTGCATATGCAAATTAAATCATTGTTTTTATTGATGATGCACACTACCAGTCTGCAACTTCCAGGACTGTTTAGTTTCTGAACTCCTCTCATTTTATTGACTTAAATCCAGACCTAGACAGCAGAAGTCATAGTGGGTCACGTGTGTTTCGAAACATACACAGAAAAGGCGGTCAGTTTACAAATGGTAATATTGGAAAATGTCATTTATATTTCAGTCGTAAGAATGTGTAGGAATCCCAGTAACATATGTATCAAATAATTTATGCTTTGAATAATGTTGGCCTATGGAAAGTCAAGCTTTCTGTTCCATTTGCTATGCAAGCTGATAAACAATAGATACCCTTTTAGTACCATTTTTACTCAGCTTTACCAAAAACAGCAATAGTTCTGGAGGGCACTGTATATTCAGCATTGTGTTTTTCTAATTTTGTTCAATACATTGCTGCACAAGCCATGCAGAGAGTTTGTTAATAGAATATAGCTTATTACTTAGAGAGCTGTATTCATAACTGATTGTTTGATTTATTGAGAGAAAAAGAGAGAGAGAGAGAGAGAGAGAGAAAGAAAGACAGGGTAGGTAAAATAGGAAGTCTTTGGAAGTGAGTTGGTCAAA
>JBBPCW010006202.1:21745-33306 GCA_037974425.1 Phenacogrammus interruptus
CGATACTTTGTATATGTTAGGTGTTATTTTTTCCTATACTGTATATTAAACCCATCAAATATGTAACATCAATTGATGGGGGGGTTTTTTTGAAGGGGGTGCTATAAAGTGTTCTGCAAGCCATCTTATGATGGTGATGATGATGATCATTGTAGTAAAAGTGCTACTAGTAGTATTTGTATTAGTACTGTCAAGCATAAGATTCGATCACAAAAGTGCTATGATTACAATCTGTCCATTTATTATTTGTCTTATTTGATTCTGATTAGTTACTTTGGAGCAAAAATAGCAATAATAATTTTGACTTAACCGCCTCAGCTGAAAGCAACATGTTTGGAAATGTTCTGTGATGTTTGAATTAGAAGATCATCAATACAGCAACATGTGTGTATCAAAATAAATGTGTGATTAATTTTGTGAAAGATCACTTTTCATATACTCCTTTAGTATAATTATTTAATATAAAAGAAAGTGGTGTAATAATCTTGGCTGTCAGCATTACCATTTGTTTCTTGTGCTGTTGATTTAACTTATTTTAAAATCTTTGTATATTTAGGTCCAGGTAGCACACTGAATAATCGTTGCCTCTCTTGTCTAATTCACCTAATTCCCCTGTTTCGGGCCAAGCAAATGACAAAGGCTTATGAAGAAGACAGTTGCCTCATGTGGCTGATTGTGGTTTGAAATACACTTGACAGGAAGATAAGATAAGATAAGATAAACCTTTATTAGTCCCACAAGGGAAAGGAAGCTAGATGTCCAGGTAGATCTTTGCACAAAACATATTTGTGGTATAATAATAATAATAATAATAATAATAATAATAATAATCAAAATAGTAATAAAAATAGTAATAATAATAATACAAAAATAATACAACACACAGAATAGAAACTGTGTGTGTATGTTTAATATATAATATAAAAAAACTGACTCTCAGGTATTTCACATGGAATTGAAGCCACTAAGTAATTACAATTATATTTGAATATGCCAGGAAAACCTGAGAAAATATTGACAATTTTAACATCAATCAGGCTTAAACTAATTGTTAGTTATTAAACTGGTAACGCCTACAGTAAGTAAATCTATAGTAAGATATTTATGTTTATATTTATCTATTTATTTATTTATTTATTTTAAACCCCACCACCCCTCTTCAGAGGACAACTTTATTTTTAATTACAAATTTTGAAGCAATACTGAATTAAGCAACAAACTGTTGCTGTACAAAACAATCCGCCCCAACTTAACATCAACACATAAAGGAGATGGGGGGGGGCATATAGAATGTACTACTTAAAACGACAGACAAAAGAAGAGAAAGGAACAAAAATAAGCCATCCATCCATTCATTTGTTCTTTCCCTGACTTTAGTCACAAGTAGTTTCAAAAAACGCCCCTGTCATTTAGTCTAGATATTTCCTCAAGAATCATTTTGCTTTCAGCACTGTGCATTGCTTGTTCCTTTAACTATTTGATTGATGCATTATATATAAATGAAATCTAAATACTTGCACTCTGACCATATTACTAATTAATTCTATACGTAAATGTAAACTTGCTCTTACTTTTTTGCAACTGCCGTATATAAGATATGCTAGCACATAAGCTTTTATTAAAATATAAAGGTATCAGAGAACTTGTGAGCCATGCTGTCGCAGCCGCTGACATTCCGGGACAGGCGAGGGGAGGGAGGTTATCCTACACCTTGTGTTTCTAAATCCACCATGCATAACAGCAACAAAATTAGCCCTGTGCACTCTGATCGGGTTTCCTCTTGGTTCTCTCTGTGCACAGTTCAAGGGACCAAGCACCAACACAGACAGAGTAAAAAGCAATGAATATAGTTACTGTGGATCAAACAGTGGTTGTAATTGGATTTGATCTTGATGAATGATTGTTGGTATGCTCTTTTGTCACACGGCTACTCTCTTCTATGAATATTAGACACAACCAGCAGCTGAGTAGTTGGTTGTTTTATTTTGTAGGTTTCTGTATCATGTGAATAATGCTAATGTTCATTTTCTGTGGGTTTACTGAAACGCTGTACTCTCAGTATTTATCCACAAAACTTTGTGTGTTCGCAAATCCTTTATTCATGATCAGTGAGATTCATTTGGCAGGGTGTTTTATTTATTCTTTGGTAGTTAGAGAGACAAGTAAGTTGCTTTTCACAGTGCCTGGTCAATGTTTATATTAGTGCAACATTTGTTAAATGCAATGTTTGCTATGATTATGTGATAACTTAAGTTTACCGATGAATATCACGAAACTAATGCTACTTCAATGCTTTTGCTTTAAGAGTATCACATGAGACATGTTGTCTTCATGCTTTGCATATTGAAGTGTCATGTTGCTTTCTGATGTACCATTTGAATTTGGGATGCTGGATTGTGTGGAGTTGGAGGGTAGCAGGGGCAAGACTAACATAATACAGGTCAAATTTGTGGATCCTGAACCATATGTGAGGATTTTTTGATGTTCTGTTCTGTTCATTTGCGCACAGAGTGAGAAGGAACATCCACTTCACATTTGAATTTCTGTATTATTATATATTCATAAACAAAAATTTACAGGATGCAAGTAGGTCTGTCTGTTGGACGTATAATTTCAAAATCCTCCATGAACGTTCAATGTGACTGAAGTTAAGAGATTTCCTAGGTCTTGCAAGCACCTACACCTTTTTAGGAATTATAGTTTTTGCTTGTATCCTTGGAGTTCTGCTTTTGTCAAAATTTCTATCATCTTCCCTCTTTTTTGTTGATGAGACATAATTCTCCTCTGATATCTACCTTTGTATTCATTTTTTTTTTAGAAGAGAAGCAGCTCAGTATCGTATAATTTTGTGTTCATTTTAGATGCGCACCTGCGTAATTGTTGTTTGAGCAGCATTCAGGTCATTCTGCAATTCTTTTGGGGTGAACGCTGCTCTCTTGCCTTCTTTATCATTACTCTGAGAACAAGGAGCATTTTTTCAGGGAAAAGCAGTTGTGGTTCGTTAATAATGTTGTGCCTATAAGGAGCTCCTTCACCTTCATCATTTGTGGTTTCATCTTTTAGAAAGACTGCAGATGCAATTTGTGTGAGAAATGTTTCATGCTAAAAGCATCTCACAAGTAATTAAGCTAATTGGCAACCGGTCAGTAACATGACTGGGTATTAAGAATCCAGAGTGGCAGACTCTCTGAGAAAAAAGATGTGGAGTTGATCACCACTCTGTGAAAAACTGTACAGGCAAACATACAATTGTAAAGAATTTGGAGATTTCATCCTCAGTGGTTCAGAGAATCCAGAGAAACCACTATGCAAGGAACAGAGCTGAGAACCAATTCTGTATGTGATAGACTGCAGTGAATCAGACTGTGAGTTAAGCATATTTACACATACTGTGTGGGAGAACTAATATGGCTTTTTAATATATGTTTAGTGCATATTCTCACTTCTCACAAGTACACATGTGGTGCATGCAAAACCTGTGAATGGTATAAACAACAACAACAACAATAAAATAAAAATAAATAATAATAATAATAATAATAATAATAATAATAATAATAATAATAATTAATAAAACTCTTATTAATAATATTATTATACATTGTATAATAATATATTATTATTATTATTATTATTATTATTATTATTATTATTATTATTATTATTATTATTAAGTTTGTGTTAGGTAAGTCAGTGTATTACATGAACATGTAGACATCCTAAGTCCTCAGTGAAAATGTGTGTCTTCGGTTGCCAATAATAATAATAATAATAATAATAATAATAATAATAATAATAATAATAATAATAATAATAATATCAACAACAACATTGTATTATTATTATTATTATTATTATTATTATTATTATTATTATTATTATTATATTTGCAGGTTTTGCATGCTTCTTAGTAAATCTAACTTAATATGTGTGAATTCGAGTAGATTAAATAACCATATTTGTTTCCTTTAACTGTACATGTAAGTATGCATAACATTCACTTTTTATTTGATTCACTTTTAAGCTCAGTAAATCATATGGTCAGGGTATTTGTATGAGGTTTTGTGTTATTTAACAATCAAGCCAAGATGTTCTAAATGCTAGTCACTTTATTTTCAGGCAGTACAGAGTGGGCTCAACATCACCTGAGGTCTGGAATATGGCACAGTAAGGCACAGCTCTCTTTACTCTGCATACTCACATAGGGAAATATTTCCATGCTTTTTTGTTAGTGACCTGTTCCTACATAGCATAAAATCAGAAACACTTTTTTGTATCCTGATGACTGTTGTTGTGCAGTGCAAAACCTTATTTTGAAAACTTTTAACTTGAGCAGAATTCCAGACAAACAATGTGCTTAAATCTAAGTCAAGCTTTTGACAATGACAAGATGTTTTCTGTTTCCAGTGTGCAGAAGAAGACCTCTACCATGTCCGTAACCATTTCCTCATGTTCCAGAGATACGTCTTCCTACTCCTCCTCTTCTTCCGAGAAAAATGTCCAGCAAAGACACTCAAGCATCATTCAGCCCCTCTGCATGAGCCCTCAGAGAGTATGGACAGAGACACACACACAAACACATACACGCACACATAAACCCACATGAGTACAGTGTTCTTAGTTAAGCAATACTAAGGTTATTAACTAAGCAAAGTCATGATCAGTGTTAAAAAAACCAACACAACAACAACAACTAACAACAATTATGAAATCATACTAGCAGGCTTTACCACTACTTACTAATTTATTTTTTTCTAGACACAGACTCCATGCCAGTATTCAGGAAATGGAGGCATTGCACCAACATTTGTCAAGGTGAAATTAAATATATAATATAATTTTCTGATGGCGCAGAATGTGTAAATGGAAATCATTTGACCCTGTAAGAACTGGATGTGGTTATATCTCTGCAGCGTCTTCATGATGTGAGCACAGTGAAGGGACAACTTGTAGTCTTGGAGTGCAGGATCAGGGGAACGCCACCATTACAAGTGTCTTGGTACAGAGAAGATGAGCAAATCCCTGACTCTGCGGATTTTCGCATTCTGAGAAAGAGTGAGTGGTAGCACAGATCACTGGACACATGTACAGCTAATTATTATCTCTAAGCAGTGGTGGAAGGTAACTTTCTGGGGATAAAAGGTAACTTACTCCACTTTCTGTAAGTACAGACATAAACAAAGCCTCATGTCAAATGGCATGTTTTGTTGGTCTTCTAGGTGAAAATAAGTCTCATCAGGTGCTCATGACTCATTGGACGATTCCTTGCCATCTGAGCTGCTGCCATACTTGTGTGGCAATTAAGTCAGAAAATGGCAGCATTGTTGTTCTCCAATTGCCTCCTGCTCTTTGAAATGATAAAGCAAATCTGTCTTTCCTTGCTTAGTGTCTCCTTCATGTATGTTAAGAAAGGTTGTTGTTTTAAAATAATGCTGCCCCTTATAGTCGTGTGTGAACACACGACAGCACAGCACACCATGTGAACAATGTGAAATTCTTTCTCTGCATTTAACCCATTCACCAAGTGAAGCAGTGGGCGCCCAGAGAGGTGTGTGTGGGCACGGTAACTTGCTCAAGGGTACCTCAGTAATGACACAAGCAATGTTGCAATTCAAACCCACAACCATCAGATGGGGTAACGCCCTAACCACTAGGCCACCAGCTGCCTAGTCTTCTGGATGTGACTATTTTTGGTTCTATCACAGCCATTTCTACTTGGATGCAAAATTATATGCACTCTAAAGAACAGACAGTTAGCAACAGAAACAAGAAAAGACTGAACACAATTTTATTTACAAATGTAAAAGCTTTGCAAAAGTGTGGTCTACTTCCTAGTCTGTCTAGTCTATAACCAGGAACTCTTTGAGAAACACAAAGTTAATATGAAAACACTTTCAAAATAATTCTGTGATATATATTATTATCTTTGGCTAATCTCAGTTTCGTACAAAAGTCAAAAATGTAAAAACCAAGAGAGTTAAAGATGTTTTCTACTGCACACAAAACAGGAAATTAATTTTTACCCACCAGTTAGAATACTTTTCCAGATCTTTGACAGAAGCCCTATCAATTACCATTGTGTAATTTTTAAAGCAAAACTTATTTAATTCCAAACCAAAGTTGGAAGTAGATACTTCTTACATTTTTATCAACTTAAAAGGAAATAACTGTAATTAAGTACACATTTTCAAGTATGTTTTTACTGTTAGGAAATAACTCTCTGACGTTCTCAGGGTTTTTCACAGCTGGAATGCCACCACACTAATTAAGAGAAATTAACCTTGAAACCTTGTTTACTTAGACTATTTAAAATAGTAAGACATTTAATTATCTTCAGACTCACAGTCAGAAAACCAAGCTTTATTCACAGTAAAGAATCATGTTTTAATATTAAAGTCTGTTCCAGAGCTCGTACCACAACCCTTCCTGGTTACAGGAAGGTGACCAGCAACACCATACTGTTGCCTCAATGGTTCTACTGTTTGGTTAAACATTTCAAAAACATTATACATTAAACATTTCCAAACTACCAAAGCTTTTCCTAATCACTGGAAGGGGACCAGCAATCTGTTGCTTCACTGTTACTAAGAGCATAGCTTAGAGCATAGAATTTTGGTCAGAACACTTCATTATTTCCAAACTTAAAGTTGGAAAAACAAGATTTATTAACAACTTACAATACAACAGTACAGTACAACCCTTTCACAGCTGAATCAGAATCAGAACTTTATTGATCCCACAGGAAATTGCTCATGCTACAACTACACATTCACACAGATACACAAACACAAGACCAACTAAGTCAACCTAAAGAAGCATGATGAAGGATGCGATAAACAAAAGTAGACTAAAGTAGACTGAAACCTTGGGGACATGGGGATGATGATGGTGGCTTTGAAGCATGTTGGAATGAGGGGCTTTTCAGAGAAACATTGAAGATGTCTGTGAGAACATCTGTCACCTGGTCTGGACAGCCTCTGTACACTTGGCCAGGAATGCTGTTTGCCTTTTCATGGATTAACGCTGAGCAAAAGTCCTCCCCACATCAGCTATGGTCAGGTAGAAAACCTTATCGCTGGGTGGCAGGGTGGTCTTACTTGCTGCTCACTGTCACAGGCAGATGGAGATGTCCTGTAGTTGGTGTTGCCCTGCTGCATGTAAAGTGGCAAACACACCACAGCACACATTGTGAACAATGTGAAATTCTTTCTCTTCATTGAACCCATTCATGGGCTGCCACTGGTGAGGGGCACTCAGGGAGCAGTATGTGGGCAAATATTGGGAAATATAGTGTAGTGAGGGTAAAAGTCTCAAAGATGTCAAATGTATTTACATGAACTGATGTGAAAAAATACTTGTTACTGTCCACCACTGCTAAAAAGAGTTTGAATTAAATGGCCTTTTTTACTTCTTTTCCAGAAGCAAGTTCTACATCTGTTCCAGGTGAGTCTCTAATGCATAATCTAAAACTGTGAAATAATACACAATAATACACAGCTGACTGAATGGGAGTACAAAAAGAGAATGCTTGAGTGCCCTGAACAAACTGCTGTTTCCTCTACAATCTTTTGCAATGAGCTCATATCTAAAATAAGGCAAAAAACTATTTTACAGTCATTTTACTTAATAAAACAGTATACAGGTATGTATACAGCACTGTAAAGTGAGTCTACCAGATACTGATGCAGTGCTGCCGTTTATTATAGCCTGTCTTGTCAAAAGTTTTCAAGATGTTTCCCATCATGTATCTATTATGTATCCATGATGTGTCTAATAAAAAAACAAAATGTTGAGACAGTTTGGATGCATATGCAGCACTGCATCAGTATCTGGTAGACTCACTTTACAGTGCTGTATACATACCTGTATACTGTTTTATTAAGTAAAATGACTGTAAAATAGTTTTTTGCCTTATTTTACATATGAGCTCATTGCAAAAGATTGTAATTATCCAGACAGATAATTATATAAATTTAGGTCTTGAACACATTAAGATTTAAATTCATTAGCTAAGATGTTGAATGATTAATTGTGGCAATGTTTTAAACAAGCATCCAAATACCTTAAATTACTAACAAATATCCAACTTTATTTTATGGGCTCAATACATTTTATTTCACATTATTTAATGGCTTGCAGAAGCAGACAAAGTGTCTGATAGTATTTTTCTGCACAAGTCATTTTCCCTGCATTTTGGTGATTGCAATGTGCTGATAATGCTGTTTTTCATAAGAGCTGTGTAGAGAGTTATTTCTCTGAGAAAGCACCTTTACACCAAATTACAATATTGAACCATAAAGTAACTTTAATTTGAAATGTATTAGAATCAGTTTCAAGCTATTGAATCTGATCAAATCCACATTAAACCTGACCTATAATAATAATATTCTATAATCTACTGTGCATCTCAGGGGTCCTTTACCTGACAACAGTAAATAACTTCTGACATTTCAAGTAAAAATTTTAAGCTATGACTGCATATGCTAATACATATTTTTAATATCCGTTACATTCAGAAAACTATTGGATTACTGCGGAGCTAAGACAATGCTACAATGACAGTTAGAATTCAGTCAAATACAACCAAAAACTGGTCACACTTGGTAACTGTTAAATAAATTTTGGTGAAGGTACACCACAGTACAGGCAGTGACAAGAGATTGAAAGTGCATCCTGAACATTGTGTACAGGAACAATGTTCTGAGTAGCTCTGAGAAACAGCCATTGGCAGTGGGCAAATTTTTCCATGTGGAAACACTTCACAGAAGACCACTCTTATTTGGAGTATGAAAGATTGAAGATACAATATTGGACTCTTTCCATTTTTCTGCCTGACTGTGGACTGATAGTTGTCTAAGTCTTTAGAAATACTTTGATTAAAGTTTTTTATTGCCTTCAGCATCTGAGCTCCTCTGATAATAACCATGTATGCTGTATGCAAACCCAATATGGAATTGTAGGTCAAATCCGCACTTCGAACCACACAATTATCCGAGGGGGTACCTTTTACAAAAAAATACTTTTTCCATCAATGACTATGATTATTTAATCAAGCAGTAAGAAAAAAAAAAGAATTTGTTTACAAAAAAACAAGAATTTGTTTAATATAAATAGCCATGAAGTATTATATAAATTTTTTTAAACACAGGCATTGTGCTACTAGGACTACTGTTGAGATAGAGATTACATTGTACATAATATTTCACTGATTACATATAAGATGTTACAGGTAATCACCGATTCACTGATTGTATAAGATGTTACAGGTAATCAGTGATAACTGTGAGTTGATTTGGATTTAAAACTTTAAATTCCAGAAAGCAATGGGTCTTTGCAGGCAAGATTTGTTTATTGCAGTTATTATTAGTACTAAGTGTAATTATGAATGTATATTTTAGCATATTTTATGTTGTCCACCAGTTCTATACACTTTTATAAAACTATAAATTTTTTGTCTTTAAACTATTTTTGGTGGCATTATCAACATAAAATAATTTTTAAAACGTATATGTCAACTTTGTATGTATATTCATTTGTATGTACATTACTCTTTTCTGCAAATGAATACATGTCAGTATGGCATATTTCATATTCACCGCTCCTTTCTGTTGTTCTGTAGAGGAGCTGTGCACACTAGTGATAACAGAGGCTTACCCTGAGGATTCTGGTATCTTTAAGTGTGTAACTGAAAATCCATTAGGAACAGCATCCTGCAGCGCCCTGCTTGAGGTATACACAGGTAATCTTAGTACAACTCTTTGTAGACTTTCATATTGTCTTGATCTTATTCTCATTGTACTAAGAAACAACAGAAATAAACAGTTTGTAGAAAGACCATTGTCCTATGCACTTTTCCAAATAACTCCAGCAAAACCTTCTCTGCGCAACTATAAGCAGTATTAAGCTTTGGAAGTAACACATTTTACCAACATAATGTAAATATTGTGATTTGCTCATTTTCAGATATTGATGAGGTTTTAGCAGATAATGATGCCACTGGAGACTCTCACAGGCCAGTGCAAGACAGCTTCCCCTCATTGCTACAGGAGATGGCAGGGATTCCCCCACCAGAATGGCCTGACAGTCCTGAGGAAGAAACAGTTCCTGATACAGCCATGTGAGTAACCTTGCATGTTAAAATCTTAAAATGTCTGTTGGACTCTGTGTTCTTGAGATCTTTAACTTAAGCACTGCTTTGGGAACAGGGATTGTTAAGCAATAGAAAAAGGACAGAGCTGCATTTTACTTGTTTATTTTCTGTGATCCGCGGACTTGGGCTCCCGTGCCCGCTCAGAGCACTCCGACCCCCAAGCCGGTGCTGATGAGCTCCACAAAACCGTCTTTTGTGGTGCTCATCAAGCCCTAGCGCTGGACCCCAGGCAGGCTCCCATGCCTGCACAGCCTGCACGCAGGATGCAGACGAGCGAGCTGGCACCCCCCTCTGGCCCACGCCAACACCCCAAGGCTCTGGCCCACCGCTGCAGCACCTGTTCCTGTCTCTGCCACTACAGCACCTGTTCCTGTCCCTGACATGGAGGCCCCAGCCCCTGTTTCTGTAGAGGGGTCGCTTTTGCTGCCGTCACCTTGGTGGGGCCCTTGGGGCCCTTGGCCCTCCAAAGGCACTCCGTTGTGGGGAGTGCCGTCGGGGCCCTGACTAAGGAGAGAGGATTTCCTCTAAATATTTTTTATCTGAAGGGGATCTGAGGGGACTTCACCCCAGAGAAGATGGAAAGCACACGGAGGGGCGAGGAGGAACGCGGACGTGTGGGACCCACACTGGACGCCCTGGTCACTCTAACAGCCAACACTGTGAGCATTGAGGGGGAGGCAACCTTGTTGGGTCCACAGGGTCCACGTTTCCCGCCTTTTCCGTTCTCCCGCATTTGTATGGGCCAGGAGGCCCTTTGGTGCCCTGGACTGGCGCCATTTGGGGGGGTTCTGTGACATCCCTGGTCAGCAGCCTCTACAGGCCGCCATAACCTACATAATGGGGACTTAATTGGATATGAGTGTTTACAGGTCAAATTAGTTATAAGGGTTTTCAACCGGCCGGAGATTTAGGAATGTTTGCACGTAGGTGGTGATTGGTGTTGGGCTTATGCACAATTTGTATAAAGAGAGTTTCAGTTGTCTGTCCACCCTCACATATCGCCTGAGTTGTACCAGTTGTTTATGTTCTGGAGTCTGTTTACATTTTGGCCCTTGAGCCTGTATGTATTTTTGGTTTTGTGAATAAAAGTCAGAAGAACATGGAGATCCACGCCTGTGCCTCCTTCCTAGACTGGTTTGACCAATTTGTGAAAGAGAACTTATAAAAATATTTAAAATCTTTGCATTGAAACAATGTTTTGCGGTCTTTTTCAAGCATTTGTTCTTTTTCATATAAAGCACAATTTAACAGCTTTAGTTTTTAGTTTATCTGCTTTAGTTTTTAGTATTAAAATGAAGGCTGTGATTTTCATTTTCTAACATGGGTAAATAGTTAACAATGTATAATTTCTATATGAACTACAAAACTAAGCACAATGCACTTTCAACCTCAAATCAATAATTGCATATAT
>JBBPCW010007937.1:0-20684 GCA_037974425.1 Phenacogrammus interruptus
GGAACAGAACGAGACACAGGTGAGACTGATACAGAGGGCTGTAACACAAATAGGATCTGCGGCCTAGGAAGGGGAAGGGGAAGGGAGCTAGGGAGGATAGGAGGGGAATAGGAACACAAGCGGGCAGCACGGAGACAGGAGAACAGAAAAAGATGGAAACATTAGAACTCGGGGGAACGAGAGCGGGCTAGGACCGGGGGAGGCGAGGCAGCTGTAACAGTCATTGTCATATTGTCATATGTTTTGAATTTAGATGTATACCCTAAAGGGTCATTGTAATAACCCCCATTACCTCAGAAAAGTAAAATATTTAATTTAAGTATTAATAAACTAACTACCACGCTTGGACCCTTGCATTCTAAAGCTAGAGCTGAAGTTGTACTGAAGTTAATAAAAATAATTAGATGTAATTTGTATCTGACGATAGAAGAAGAAGTGCTAGACTCTTATTAAGGTAGCTTTGATAGTTTAGCTTTAGCTGGACTGTCATAGCTTTGTAAGTAATTTGTCGTCTCCTGTTTACTAGATCTGAGGAAATTCCGCACATACAAAGGAAACTCAGTCAGAGACCTGCTCAGAGCCATGAGAAATAAAGTAAGTGTGTTATATCACGCCTGTGCAATAAAACACAACACAAGACAGTTTGTAGTTTCTCTGATTAAAAAGGAAAGGTTTGAACTCTTGATCTGAAGAGAACCGTTGCTTGTGTTTGTGCTGCAGAAGCATCATTATCACGAGCTCCCACCTGAGGTTCAGACGGCGCTCGGCGAAGTCCCAGATGGGTTTGTGGGGTACTTCACCTCCCGTTTCCCACGGTTACTGCTCCACACGCACTCCGCGCTCAGCATCTGTGCCCCAGAGAGACTTTTCCACCCCTACTACCACCACCACTAAACACACGCATGCACACACATCCACACACACCTTCAATACGTTCTACAATCTTCTATATCTACAGATCTACACATATTTATAAAAAACGAAGTTTCTGTTTCTCCAGAAGAGAATGGGGTGATTTTATAGACACTTTTGAGTGATTCTTCACCTCCAAATGCAGATTCTGGATCAGTTCCAGTGAATGTACTGCCAAGTTACCTCCTCCTGTGGAACTACTGCAATGACTTCTTCGGCGGCTCCTTTTTATTTTCTTTTAAATTATGAACTTGCTAAAAGATTTTCAGCCCTCTGAGGATTATTGCCCCCATTTGTGCCTTACATTCATGGTGTTCTGAAGGACAAACCTCAGGTCAGATTAGTTTATCTAATAGAATACTGCATTAAGGCCTGGGATATTTTTATAGGACTTTAAACACAGAATACCAAGATCAGTTGTGGCCTCAGAGTATTTAAAGCTGTTTTTAATTGTTCAAGTGGAGCATTGGGAGACCAGCGGGTGACACTCCTGTTCCTTGGATATTATTGCCATGGCTCTGGCATGTCCCATTTACAGTTGGTGGTACGCTTCCTGATATTTAAACCCTAAATCCCGAGGTAGGAATGGACAAAACTCTGTTCCTGGTTGGGTTTAAGGTATATGGTCATATAATACTGTTACTTGGGAGCCTTTGACATAACATTACCAAAGAACTGGTGGTGATATTCTTACAATAATTTTATATTTTCCCTGTTTTCTGACATGACTTTAACTTAAAGGATGTTTCCTTGCACTGATAAAACAACACAAAACACACTGAGATGTCAGTAGGGCAGTTTCTGAATTCTGTGAATGTTTGACAATATACCAAATTCTACAAAAAACTGCAGCCATTAATAATTTATGAACCATTTTAAGCACATCCACAAGATCCCAACACCTTAATGAAGAGCTGAATACGGTTAGAGTGGGTTGAGCCTATTGGTGTTATTTTTACTAAAACAATTGAGGCTATTTGGGCAACTGTTGACTTATTTGTGAGTAGAATGTTGGCATTTCTAAGGGAAAGAGGCAAAAATTGGACCCCAAACATGTTTGATAGACTATGACTGGGATACATTGTGTAAATGCAACATTTGGCCCAAATATTCCATTAAAATCTCACCCATTCTAAACATCTTGTACTAATAGAGCACAAATGCCCACTATTTTATTTTATAAATGATCATTTTCTGCTCTTTTCTAATAGGGTCACATGTCAGAATTATTGTATGTGGTTGTGAACTGTGCACTACAGATGTATCAGAGATTAAACGCTGGAGGTTCAAAATCCTTAAAATGAAATACTGGGGTGAGACTTTAGCTATAAAATGCATCACCCAGTAAAAGAACAATTTAAGCAGACATGAGAGGCAGGATGAGAGGCATGCTTTTTGCAATTCTTTTATTAGTCAGAACCAACCAGGTCCCACTTTGCGTTTGGGAGAGTTTGACGTATTTGTATTTCTGAAATACAGGGGACAGCCCTTGGAGACATTCTCACTGCTTGCAAAGGCAGGTGGACCTCCAGGATTAGTAAATCAGGGTGGCACAGCACCAATGCAGTTTTTCTTCCCCCACTCTTCAACCACTAATCTGTAATAATTGTCTGAAGACATTCCCACAAAGCACCTAAACAAAGTCAACTGAATATTTGCCAACCTTTGGTTTTAGCTTCTCTTAGGGTTCTTTCTTGCAAAGCCAGGATTTAAATGTCCATAATGAATCAAGATTGAAAAATTGAGGTGAACAGCATTTACCGCTTTTAGTCAGGAATTACTGCACATACTAAAAGCCTTTGAGCAGTTACAACTTTGATATAACATAAGGTGTTATGTTTACATGTCTGACGGAGCTTCGTTTTCCAAAAAAAGGGTTACATCTCAGATCACTTCGTATTCTGATACCACCAAGTTTGACTTGGACAGCTGGAGAAGTGTTTACACTCTGAAGAAATGTACCTGACCTTGTGTTGCACTGACCTTAGACTGTATATGAAAGTGTTCAGTTGGATTTTATGCAAGATTCAAGGACCTTATGACAACTTCTCTCAGATAAGCTGGAGCTAATAAAGCCCCTGCATATAACGAGAACAAGAAATGATCCTATGTCAACACATTCTAGGCTTTATTTATGAATTGGGTAATAGAGGTGTTATTGATTTAAGTTCATTATAACGTTCAACTACAGTTTCATATTGGAAAGATGAATAAATGAATTCCTGTTTAAAAGAAAAAAAAAAAAACATTTGCCTGAACCAGTCATATAACAAGCTGTGCATCACCCAACAAACAAGTAAACAATTGAGTAGCACCCTTAGTGTTATACAAACTACCCACAGTAAAAATAGGTGATGTGAAAAAGAAAAAAAATCCCCCGAACCATACATAGGCATTTCATAAAGATTTCTAAATTTGGCATGAATAAAAACCACATTTCAACCACAAATCTTTATTAAATTTGGATTATCCATCACTTTAATAAAATCTTATTAACCTGTTGTGCCAATACAGCTTTTATACAGAGGACAGACAAAAACCAAGAACATCTAGAAAGAAAAGTAAAAACGGTTAAAAGACAGAAAAAAGCAATATACATGATGCAGCAGACAATGAGCATGGTCACACCCATGAGGGGGGAAAAGGAGAATGAGTAGTAAACGGATGAAAGTGTGTGGGCCGTGTGGAGCCTACAGGGTTTAAGCCACTTGAACAATAAATAGCCCTCAGACTCAAAGGAGTCCCCGATTGGCCATCGACCCGCCATCATGTGTCACTTGTTACCACAAACGCCTCTTTTGGGCAACGCACTAGCGAGCAGAGGTGGCAGCTGTGGCGGGTACCGAAGCAGTGCTTTTGCAAGCCATCAGTTTTTCCACCATGCTGCGGGCATAACGCATACGACTGGCAAGCTCCTTGCAGCAGCCGTACTCCTCTATTAGGCTCATTTTGTAAGTGCAGAACTCCCGCTTCTCATTGATGTACGTCACTGCACCCATCAGGGGGCACAGGATCAGCTTCGTGTGGTCCTGGAATGCAAGAAAAAACAAACAGAACTGTGAGGGAAAATTCTGAAGCAGATGATAAAAGGTTTCAAGCAGACAGCAGGTCTAAATTGTAGGGATGTACCGACGGCAATTTTCTTGGCCGATTCCGATTATCGTTTTTTTGTAAGTGTGATCGGCCGATAACGATTTTTCCGATAGCGAACCCCCCCCCCAGATAACAGAAAATTAGAGCTACTGGGTTTCAATTTTTTTTTTTTTTTTTTAATGTACCGTGGTAGTTACTTTCACTGTTTACTAGTTACTTTTATAATACTGACATGATAGAGGCAACCCTAGAGCAAATACAAACAAAAATCTAATTCTTTAATATAAAGCTTTTTTTTTTCATAATTTCTTTACAAATTTAAATAAATAAAATGTAATACATAAACAAATAAATAAACCTCCCAAAAAAAGATCAGTTCGAAATCTGTGTTGAAATACGTGTCAGTGAACGGTCGACCACCGATCAGGCCAAAAATCTGCCTTTTCCGATCACTGGCCAATCAATCGGTGCATCCCTACTAAATTGCAGCAATTTATCATCACCTTTAAGAATGTACACTAATTTTACCAGGCCCGTAGTGTAATATGCTGATTAGTAGCAGGAGATATTCACTAAAATATGGAATGTGCAGCTGTCTGGGAGGGAGGGGGCACTGGTGTGGATGGAGGGAGAATCAACAAGTAAATATTAATTCAGGCATGACTGTCCATTTAGATACTTTATTTCAATCAAATCGATGTTTTACAGTTCTACTCATCCCTTGTACAGGTTAGTTTTATCAAATCCAATTCACCAACTCAGATAGCTAGCGGTCAAGCTGAACAGAGCAAGTAAAGTGATGAAGTAACGTATTGCATTCTCAAAAACACCTGGCCAATTTGTACCAACGTGTTTAGAAAGTGGCTTATGGTTAATTGATTAAGATGACTTGAGTATATGGCGTCTTTTGGGATCTCTGGAAAATGACCAGGATGTGACTCGTGTAAAGACCAATAACACTAACCTGGAAGAAGTTTATCTGCACACTGCCATTGCTCAGATGAAGCACAATGGCACTCTTGGTACGGAACCAGTGCCTTAGGTAGGGCAGACGGGTGAGCTCATCGCCGTCACGTGGTGTTATGTTGGCTCCTGCCTTTAGCAAGTGCTCGCTCATGTAGTTCCTAAAATACTTCAGCAGGGTGATCTATGGGATGGGAGGAGTAGAGACCATGCACTTCAGCACACACAAGACTTACATACCATCGTAAATTACTGTAACGCATTAAGTAGCAGAAACGCAACTATGCAACCCAAAACAGATGGTTTAAGCACTCACCTTTTTGGAAAGGGCAGCGGGGTAGGAGCGTACACTGAGGTAGGACTCCGCAGCATTGCGGTCAATATACTGTAGACTGTCCCCGTCTTCATACATAATCAAACGGGTGGAGTCGTTGAACAGAACCCCAACACTGTTATCACACAACTGATAACCTAAAAAAAAAAGTTTATGAAGCATGATCACGTTAATGTGTGATCAAAATTTCACAAGCAAGCCTGATCTAGCCACTCATGGTGCTTAAGCGAACAAGTACATAACACTGACCAATAGCAAACTTTGGCTAAACTGATTGGCCACAGCCAATCACCAAAATAGATTTCCCCTAGACATTTTTCCAGGCTATGCCATCGTCAGCACCAATCGCAAATTATATTGTGTGGCGTACGCAAGCAATGGGTGGAGTTCTTACCAAGTCCGTACTTGTCAGAGTAGTCTACCCATTTACTGATCCAGAAGATGGGGATACAGGCTGGATCCTCGGCTTCCTCTGTTAGAAAAGTAAGAGAAATTCAAGCATCAGTGCATCAAAAAACTTATAGTACTAAGCCTATCAGGATGAACAACTACAGCAATAGTGGATATAATGATTACAGCACAGCGAATAAAGCAAGTGACAAGTGCATCGTGGTAAACCAGTACGAGTGGGCAAGACTCCTACAGCTACATCTGGAAGATTATCTACCTTTATGTTACTCTGGTTAAAACCATCTCTCGTACCTTGTCTTATGAAATCCCTTTCTGATGGTCTGGCAGAATTAACACTGGTCAGCTGTTGCAACAGGTCACTCAAGTGGCAGTCAGGCTGTTCAGGTACATCCCTGAAGGCATGGAAGATGTTAAGCACAAACCAAACTTCATTAGCTATTAAGGCTGAATCATGTGTTGTGGCTAGAAACAAATGCCAATGCTTAAAAAGCAAGGCCCCAAAAGCCCACACTGGTTTCAGGTAGTGCTGGTGCTTTGCTTGTACAGAAAGTGAAGCCTGACCTTTGTTGAAGCTCCTCTTTTTGTGCCTGCTCAACTTTGCCCATCTTGTCAATTGGAGAATCTGTTTAAGATTAAAAATCAAAGCTTTAATTGTGCAATTATGGTTTAAAAAGTTTCAGAGGAAGCATATCCTTGCTTTACTGATAGAGATCATGTAACCTGGGATTTAATACTTAAGGTTTAGTCCACTCAAGAATGGCTGTAATTGAAAAGGTTTTGTTTAGAGTGCATAAGGGACAGCTGATCTGAAAACTGCCACTAGTGTATTAAGGAGCCATTAGTCTGAAATCAGTCCAAAATGAAGTGGGATCAAATCATTAAACAATGCTTTATAGGCTCATTACTGTATATTGGTTCAGTTCTCAAAAGCCACGTTTTACTTTACTTATATTAACTACACTCAAGAACCCACAACTTGGGTCAGCCAAAAACAAGGTAATAAAATGAATATTTTTTTTTTTACACATTTAAATGTTTTCAGCTCTACTCCATACCATAGCTAGGAATGCATATAACACCTTATAAATCACAACAGTCAGCAGTACTGACCAAATGAGCTTACTACAGCTGTAATGGAGCACACTGGACTACAGAAAATGTGCATCAACAATGTACCTTTATTTAATGTGGTGAGGGGTCTACGATGCAGACCAGAGTCGAGGTTAGAGGGGGCAATGGAGAACCTTGGAGGCACAGTTAGGCAAGAGGTAGGCAGTCGGAGAGGGACATAGCCTGATGTGAAAAACTCATCTGCAAGCAGCTCAGCTACAGAGGGTCTCAGAGTCGGGTCTGCATGTAGCATTCGACGAATCAATGTAGCAGCAACTGGATTAATGTTCTAGAGAAAGAGAGTAAGAGCAAATGTTAATGTCTACGAATGGAAGATGGTCCAAAAGCAGTACATGATGCAATGAGATTTTAGACCTTCATGCATGTGAACTAAACAGATCTTAATACATTCGATACTTAAAACAGTCAATTGTTTTAATGGGGTGTAGTTCCAACTACTGAAAGATTAAAACTCTTGATGCACTGGATCCACATCCACCTTCCCATTTGTGATTACGACTGTGGAACTCCATGGTTCGGGCCACAGGTGAAACTACAGGACTCTGAATAATTATGATTGGTACTAACTCTGGGGACTGTGTACTCGTTCTTCTTGATGCGGACATAGGTCTCCTTCAGGCAAGACGTCTCAAAGGGGGGCTTGCCAACCAACAGCGTGTACCTGAACGAACAAACAAGAGTCTTTATGCTCTTTTTGGGGGAAAAGTCTTTAGTTTACACACATTTTAAGACATACAATGTTAGCTACTTTAGTTTTTCCAGTTCAAGAGACTAATGCATACTTTAGTTGTTTCTGACTGACACAGTTAGCTATAAAAATGGTTAAAAGAACAACATTAGGGCCCAGGCATGTATGTGATTTAAGCATGATGCTAATCAATAAGAAAAGTAAGGTTTTTTTTCAGTAAACAAGGACATATATTAACCACAAGTACAATCAATGATATTCTTACAGCATATACCCTTCCAACTTATCCTGAATCAGACTTACAGAATACAACCCAGTGACCAGACATCCACCTCAAAGCTGTGCCCTTTTTTACACAGCACCTCCGGGGCAATGTAGTTTGGAGTTCCACATAAAGTTTTCTTCCTCTCGCCATCAAACTCAATCTTAGTGGCCAAGCCAAAGTCACCTAAAGAAGAGTTGGCAGCAAATCAGGAAATGTCTCACCCGACGTTTAACAAAAATTACGAGGCGTTTAAAAGGGGAAAAAACGAAAACGTTGCCTGCATACCAATTTTCACCTCCATGTCATCGTTAAGGAACAGATTGCCAAGTTTGAGATCACGATGAATGACGCGGTTGTTGTGCAGGTACTGGACCCCCTGGATGGTCTGCCGCATGAAGTATCTCGCTTCAGGCTCCGTCACAGCCTTCCTGCGCTTGTGCAACTCTAGAAGAGACTAAAGGGACAGAAGTTTCCAAGATGTTAACCACCAAGAAATCACACTCCAGTAGCACAATAAACAAATATTATTTAAGAACAAAGAACAGGTTGCTCATAGACAGACTTAACTACATTGACATCCGTTTCGTCGAGGCTTAAAAGGTAACTTCATTCCCCCCCCCGGCAATTATTCGGAGAGCTAGTACGCCACAACCACTCCGAGAGAAAAGGTATGAATTCACCACTACTTTGCTTATATGAAAAATAATTCAATGGCAAATAGAATTCCACCCACTGCTGATTCCCATGACGACCAATGTAACATAAAAAGCATGGTCGGGAAGTTCCTCTGCTATATGCAATCGCACATATGGACATTCTGATCGGCCCCGATATGTTAAATCGTGTGAATAAAGTAACCTGGGGCTGAAAACTACTCGACGTCAACAAGCCACTGAAGCAATTTTTGGTTGAAGTCTAGTTAATTGTACAAGTGTGCGTGTTTTAAAAAACATTTAAATGCAAAACTGATAGCAGTGGTTTTATTTTTGGGCAACAAAAGTTAGAAAAAAAATGTATGATTTTCAAACTCCCCCGTTGAAGTTCTAGTCTGACGTCACATCCTCAAGGTGTTTAAATCCACACTGGCCGGGAGCGTCTCCAGACATCACGAAAAGTTAAGATCAGAAGCATTCATAAGACCATTTTGTCGTATATGAACACAGCGTGAACAACTCTGCATTTAACCCCTTTCGCCAAGTAAAGCATTGGGCAGCCAATCCCAATCCTGGGTTTCTACTCTCTGATCGCGGTGGCAACACACTTACCACCAGCTGTCCCCAAAGAGAATATCTTGGACAAGCTTTCACTATCACCAGTTTAGGATAAAGCAGAAAAGACACAAACCCTTCTCCGACAGATCTCAAGCACCACGAAGACGAAGTCGTCGTCCTCGAAGAACCCGTGGAAACCCACGACGTGTGGATTGTCCAGGCTCCTGTGGATGGAGATCTCCGTGCTCATCTTCTCCTTCTGGTGCGGCTTCATCAGCAGAGACTTGGGCACCACCTTGCCCGCGAACACCTCCTTCGTGTCCATATCAGTGATCTCGTAGCACTTGGCGAAGCCCCCCTTTCCGAGGAAGCGACCCCTAATGTAGCGCTTCATGGTCCGGGGATCCACCAGGATGTCTGGGATCTCCTTCAGGGGCGCAGACTTGGGGTCGACCGGAGCCGCAGGCTTGGCCTTGGCCACTGCAGCGCTCATTTTGACCAGATTACCGAGAAGAGGGCCTGCGGAGGGCTGTATGTCCGACAGAGGAATCCGTTACAGGCGAAGAGGGGGATTGAGCTCCGCTTTAACCACCGGCGGCGAAATCCAACATAAACTCCAACCGAAAACTGGCGCTACCGAATATTTTTTCTAGCATAAAAGGATGCGATGCGATGCAAATTAACTCAGTTTCGGTTACGTTTCCTCAAGTTTACTGACATAAACGTGCAAACCCCCTCCGGTCTCTCCCGTGCGTCTCTCAGCAGCTCCTCAACACAACATTTTTAAATTCTGCTCGGATTCGTTATGTTCGCTTCTGATTGGCTCTCACTCCAACACGGCTCAGGATTGGTTGTTGGGATTTGAAATCTAGGCGATGGTAGCAAAGGGTCATGGGAACTCGAAAAGCTTTCACTTGGAGACATATTAAAAGTCTTTCAAAGCCAAACAATAAATTACAAAAAATGTAAATGAAAATATCCTAATTCTGTTTTCCCCTTAAAGAACATTTATAGAACACATATATGTGATATTATTTTATAATTGATTTCTTCAGGCTAACGTGTCACTATAAATAAAGATGAATTAATAGTAATTCAAAGGTAAACAATAAATAAGAAAATGAATGTAAAATTAAAATATTAAAATTCTGTTAATTTTTTACACTTGGAAAATATTTATAATTAAACACATTTGTGATACTTTTATAATTGATTTCTTCAGGCTAACATGTCATTATAAATTAAAACGGACTAAACAATATTTTTTAAAGCTGAACAATAAATAAGACATTTAACGTAAAATAAAAAATGTGCTAATTATATTTTTCCCCTCACATTCCTAAAACTCATTTGTGATTTTTTTTTACTTTTGATTTCTCCAGGTTAACGTGTTACTTTAAATCAAAATGATTTAAAAGTCCTTCAAAGTTCCAAAAATAAATGAGAAAATTTATGTAAATGTTTGATTTTCCCTCTAAAGAACATTTAAAAAATGCTTAGATCCTACAATGTTCTAAATGGATATTTGTTGACAAATTTAATAAAGAGCAGAAAGTGTAGGTTACCTTGGGCTACTGTGCATCTCTAATAAAAAATAATACAATTAACTACAGCATACTCTTTTGTCCATTGTCATGTGTATCCTATATATGTCATTATCACCATAATACTTTAATTAAAAGCAAACAAACAAACACAAAGAAGAGATTAATTTACGTCAAAAGTCCTGGTCAGTGTTCCACAAAGCAGGAGTTTTCAGGCAGCTTGATCACTTAAACTAAATGGGAAGACTGTTGAAAGAGGACAGAAACAAAGGGCAACAAAAACAATAGGATAAAAACTATACAACAGTACATCATAAAAAGTATACCATACAATACAAATAACACAAAATTATAAATATGGATTTGTGTATTGAAAATATATACACATACAGAGTACATGTATGTGTTTATGTACACAGTAAGAACACTGTGTGCACAGTTACATATTGGTAACAGCAGGTATTGACAAAAACAGCAATAATCCAAGAATTTTTACTATACAATCTAGGAATATAAAAATAGGATACAATAAAATATGTGCATGTGTATAAAAATGTATATGTATATATGTAAACTATATTTAACTTAGATAGGTATGTACATATACACTGAGCATATGTATGGATACAGAGTGGATATAAAAATAAATATGTGAGCACTGTGGACACACACACACACACACACACACACACACACACAAACACACACACACACACACACACACAAATAACTGTACATTTAAATTGCACATTTTGCCCAAAACTATCATGTTGTATTGGATGCGTGTTTTTCTTTGTGCATGTGTGGTCATCTGCAAGGTCTTTGCTGTAGAGTCTGACAGCGGTTGAAAGGTAAGACCTGCAGAATCTCTCCAGCCCACATTGTGGGTGCAGCAGCCTGCCACTGAAAGAGCTGCTCAGTGATGTTAGCGTCACCTGCATGGGGTGGGAGATGTTATCCAACAGGGATGATAGCTTAGCCATCATTTTCCTGTCACTCACCGCCTCCACTGGGTCCAGACGGCTTCTTAGAACAGAGCAGGCCCTCCGGATCAGCCGGTTCAGTCTCTTTCTATCTGCAGTAGAGATGCCACTGACCCAGCAGACCACACCACAAAAAATGGCTGAGGTCACTACAGAGTCATAAAAGCTCCTGGGGAGCGGCTGCTGGCCTCCAAAAGACCTGAGCCTCTACAGCAGGTACAGACTGCTCTGCCCTTTTTTATAGAGTGCATTTGAGTTATGAGTCCAGTCCAGTTTATTGTTCAGATGAACACCAAGGTACCTGCAGCTCTCCACAACCTCAATGTCCAGACCCTGGATGATCAGTGGCTGTGGTTTAGGATGTTTGTGCCTGTAGAAGTCCAACACCAGCTCCTTGGTTTTTCCAGTGGTAGTTCTGTAGGTAGTTCTGCTGGCACCAGTCCACAAAGTCCCGGGTCAGTTCTCTTTACTCCCTGTCGTTCCCAACAGAGAACTCACCCGGGCCGTTGTGGATGTCGTGGAGAATTTGTATAAAAAAACTAAGTCTAGGACCATTTCGAAGTCAAATAGTTGCTGATTTTAACACCTATTTTTCTAATACATCCCACTGATTGATTTTTCATCAATAAAGTTTCATCATTTTATCAGTTTAGCTTCGTTATTCTTTGTCTCTTTACCTAAAACACTGTATCACCTGATTTGCTTATTCCCACCTATGTGTTTCAGCCCAATTACAGATTTAGTCGTCTTCTAATTAACATTAGGTGACACCTCAGTTTGACCTTTTAACCAATAAAACACCTGCATACCCTGTCAGGCCTTGAAGGCCATTTTACTCAGTGAAGCTTTGCTCCATCTTCACTTCCAGTCTGAACATCTGCATGCCCAGGGTCATCTTACACAATAAAGTATTCAACATAGTTCATATAATAAGCCATTCTCTTCTAACAGAGGCCAGTGGGGGCTTTCCCCTCCCTTTCCAGGCCTCAGAGAGACAGTTTACTGAATTTGAACTTTTGAATAAAATAGTAAAATACTTTTCCTCATATTCACGCCAGACCCACCTGGAGTGTTTTTACCAAAAAGCTCAATCTTCATCCCATCAGACCAAGGCACACGGTTCCAGGTAAAGTCCCAATTTTCTTTAGCAAATGTTTATGTTTGTTACTGTAGGACAGAAAAAGCATGCCAACAACCTGTTTGCATGTAGAGAGCGTCTATTGGCTGTTACGGTGAGCCCAAGATGCCACTCTGTGCTGCAGTTCTCTAGCCGTGAGCTCTGGAGAATGATTTGACCTTCCTTACCATCCTCCTCACTGTGCGCGGTGGAAGATAAACCTGGGTCCTCATCCAGCTTCATTTATCACTGTTACAGTTGTTTTAAAGTTTTAAATTATTGCTCTAACTGTTGATATGATGCAATAAAATTAATTTATTTAAGTATTTTTATTAGTGCTGGGTATTTTTATAACCCGCTGCGTTAACGCGAGACTCTTATCGCACGATAAAAAAAATATCGACGTTAATCTATTCACAAAGTTGTGTTGGGAGCTGGGTCTATACTACGCAAGCTATGATGACATTCACCTTGATATTTTAGCGCGGATTTACTCTCTCTCTCTCTCTCTCTCTCTCTCTCTCTCCCTTTCTCTCTCTTTCTCTCTCTGGTTCATGACTTTTCCGGAGCGAGCGGATCATCTTTCTCTCTCACTCTCTCCGTCTCTCTAGCTCTCTCTGTCTCTCTCTCGCTCTCTCTCCCTCGTTCGTGCGATCATCTCTCTCTCTCTCTCTCTGTATCTCTCTCTCTCTCTCTCTCTCTCTCTTGCTCTCTCAAGAATACAATGAGATTAATCTAGATTTAAAAAAATAATCTATGCCCACCTCTAATTTTTATACATATTTATCAGGGCAGCCAATAATTATTGAGGGCGATGTATTTGCATTCTAGATACGACCTCTGTTTGAGACAACCACTGTAAAGACCACGACTGTAAAAGAATCTGTGAGTAACTCTGGAAGCGCACTCTGCATTCATCTCCATTTTATGCAGGAATTTGGAAACATTTGCCTTTAAAAAACAGTTCAAACTCTCCCTCAAGGGGTGATGGTGGTGGCCTAGTGAGTAGGATACTTGCCTCAAATCCTACCCTAACCCCAAGCTGCTCCAGGGAGACTGCCCGGTGGTTAGGGAATGGAAGTTGCATAAATGTAAAAATGTGAAGAGCGTCTTCCTCTGAACTTCTAAAGGAGAAGTAAAATGTTATTATGCTATGTATTAATGGGTTGCCACATGCACTGTTATGCTGCTGATAAAGTATTTGTGAAACTATTATTTGACCTTATTATATTGTAATTAATAGCAGCTTATGTAGCGTAGAGGATAACATCACACAGCCAACTGGGAATTCGCTGTACCAAAAACAGTTCTTGGGCAAGCCTCAACCATCTGCAAACATTTGTATCATGATTTAAATCGTCACGTTGGATAAAGGTGTTTGTCAAATGCATAGATGTAGATGGCATTTTGATCATTGTATTGCACTTATTCCATATTACGCAGCGTATGCCCTGGTCACATGTGCTGTGTGGTCCACTGAACAGCGGCCATGGTGTATGCCGCCCTGCAGGAACATTGTTTCGCTTTATTCTATATGGGTGGAATGACAACCAACAGTTTTTCGGTGTAGATGTTTTTAAATATGTACTTTGCCGAGCTCTGAAGCACTCACCTCGACCTTCTCACAGAGATGTTTTTGAAACCATTTCATAATATAGAGGAGAGACCAAAAGTTTTTCAGCAACTGAGGTATTTTGTGAACTGGTAGAGAACACGTCTTTCGACAAGCAAGGACCTTCCCACAACCTGCAGAGCCCAACCTTAAACTCCTGAGCTTTATTCATTTAGTCATGCCATGAAAAGAGTGCTACTTGATTTCACTACATTCAGTTTAACACATAAAGTAGACAAAACCTCCAAAAGGATGCTCCAACTCAAATATTATAAAATAGTAGCAATTTTAATGTAAAACCAAATGCAAATAATCATGCTTTTCTTTAGACATGACAGAAGAACCTTAAACTTGTAAAAATTAGTAAGCAATAAACTTGTTTTATTCAACTCAGATTAATACTTTGAAAGAAATACTTTGGGTGTAAAGGAATCATTGTCTGTTTTCTCTTGGGGTCAATGAAAAAGTATTATTTGTTTTATGCAGTGCAGGATACAATTTACACACTTTTTCAAAATGCAGAGCACATCAGCACTCATTTAGTCACTAGTTCACATTCACTGGGGTGTGGTGTATTTAGTATCAAACAATGTCTATTAGAGCCAGGCTTCAAGTCTGGACCATAAAACATGAACAAAGAAATGAAGATAAAACACCCCACAAATACTGCATCTTCCCTGAGATCTCACTGGTTGATGCGGTTCTGAGGACTGTGCTTATGAATGTTTTACTCTAAATCAGAACCAAATATCTAGAGAACCTGCATTCATAAAATAATTCATAGATTTATAACACCAAAGGGCCTGTATTATATAACAATGGTTTATAATACAGCAGTTCTAATGCTTGTCCTGTGATCTCAAAGACCTGGGGTTTCTAACACATTGTGACAGAAATAAACAAAATACAAAACTATTTAATCCAGAATTCTAGGCAGAACTAAGTCTTTACAGTGTCAGGTAAAATGTTCATAGGTAGGTGACATACTTTAATATACATATAGTGTCATAATAACATAAGCACATATATTAGGCTACATTCAGGCTGCATGTAAAAGGGCCCAAAATCTGATTTGTTTTTGGTTGGTTATTTACATTTGCTTTTTAAAGCAGCCTGTGTCTATCTTTTGTTTTAGTAGGACAGTATCCTGACTTGACCAGAAGGTGACCAATAACAACCTGTCATGCTCATTCAGCAAACACAGCTGTTCTCTTTCCTTTAGAGGACAAACCACCTCATGCCAGAATCAGCTGTGAATTGCTGTTTTAACCACAGAAAACCAACAGCAGACATCAAATCAAAGACTGTTTACAAAAAAACAGTAAAAACTATACATTTCTGTGCTTGCTGTAGCTGTTGAAAATCACATCTGTCATGAAGGACAGCGAGTGTGCTTATATTCTGCTTTTTAATATCTTCTTCCCCATTTCACTTAAAAAATAAAACAAACAAAATAAACAACTTACTCTTGCCTTCTTCACTTAACCTCCGACTTTTCTTTGACAGGAGCTGTTTAGGTTAGTTGGCAGTAACTCGGTTGAACTGCAAATGTGGTTTTAAATATAGTTTTACAGGTTTGAAGAACAGACGTGGACTACTTGAGCACTGATGTACGCTGCTCTGGATAAGAGCGTCAACTAAATGCTGTAAATGTAAATGTTAATCACTTCCATTGGTTGTTAGCTACCTTAGACTCATTAAACAAGTGTATTTTTATTAAAGAAGCTAACACCAAATGCTGACTGCATTTGGAGGAAAAGGGGCAGTGTACATTTGACCTTTTCGCAAAATTAGCACTTTCAAATTTACCTAAAATAACTAATAACTCTTCCATTCTTTTTTTTTCCATTCTTATGTCCAGCATGCACAAACCTTTAAAGGGAACCCAATCTACATTTTTCGTGTATTTTATTTCTTTTCACTGAAGTCTACTTATGCCTGTTATATACAAAAATTATGCAGATCTACCATGATTATATTCTTCAAACAAATCAGAGATGTATTTAGAACCCAAACCGAATGACTTTTAAATTAATTCTGTCCCGAACCAGTGAGGACCTGGGACCTGGAGTTACGTGATCTTTTACTGGTTTTGGTTAGAACCCTGGCAGCGGTATTTTGAATGAGCAGTTTAATGGACTTTTTGCGTGTCTGTGTTAATTGTGTTACACTTTTAGGGACTAAGCACTGATTTATACCTTTTAGCTGTAAACGCCCCCCATCTAGTGTGATATTTAGCTCTTCTCTATTCTAATACGTGCCTGCCTCCACGCAAGTCGTAATGGGAGTTGTAGTATTTTTACCGTGTCCTCAACTCTGTGTGTGTTTGGCAATGGCTTGCGTTTCAAACTACAACTCAGGAAAAAAGCCGAGCTCCAAGCTCAAGGAATTATACTCAAGTTCTGCACTTTTAATTGAAACGAAATATGTCGGTATTAAATTTAAACATATACGAAACACGGGACTATTAAAAGCGATGCGAAAAAGTAATTAAACACAAATCCATTTTTCTTGATCTACTACCTTCCCCGGCCGAACGAAGTCGCGGGAGATTTGTTATGGCCAACAAAGAGAACCACAACAACAACGTTATTACAGGTTTAAACGTACTGTCATGAACAGTGTCCACTAACTTGTTTAACGGGTTTCTGCAGCGGGCCATGACTCTTCCCAGGTAACGTGAGTCTTTTTGTTGTCATTTTAAATAATTTACGCCTCACATTAGGACCTGAGTTTCTGACAGGTTAGCAGCAGAGCTAATTGAGCTAACTCTTCTTCTGTCACTCTGAGGGACCCTGGCTTCAACACAACCCAAAAAATGTTCAACCTTATGCCCAGCATGTCCTTATTAGTCTAAAACCCTGGCATGTTGTGTAGCCACTGCCGTTCTAACAGATTAACACCTGACACTACTTTTTAAAATTTGAATTACCAACCTGCAAAACTTTTTGTAGTCACATTAGAATTCTTTTGGTAAAATGACTGGTTCTGGGAAGACTAAATTTAAGTGGTAATTCACCCTTTAGCCATTATACTTGAACAGTGTAAGATTTTCTTCAGATTTTGCGCTGAGGCAAAACATACGGACCCCAAAACACATACCCCAAATTATTTTTTTGATCCACAAACATTGAATCAGGTGCATATTGAATTGACTTTTTGAGCTGAATTTATCTATGAAGCCTAGTCTCTTTTAAAGAGCCTGGTTTAGATTATTTTTCATGCTTTATATTGCTTCCACAACGTTTGCATGGGTTTGTGTAAATAAAAAAGGGCAGGCATAATTTGTTTTCCTGACCAGATGTCAAAACCTATTACATATTTAGGCTCTTTTTGTTGTGTTACCATCAAAACTGACATATGTAATGTAATATGTAAATCGTATTTGTTGATAAGCTGCTCTGTAATGTTCCTTAATCAAAAAGCAGTCTGAGATGAAATACTCCTTATAACGTTTGTGTGAATAGGTGGGGCTAAAATACGGAGGGCTGAATGGGCAGATATGTGTAAATATTTTGAAACTGTGTTTACATACTACAACATACTTTTATTCAATAAAAAATAGTGAAAGTAAACTTTTCCATGATATGGGCCCTTAAAAAGAAAAGTGTAACAAATGACTTGGTGTAAGAAGAGCAGCAGAATTCCTCTCTAACTTCCTGAAGACTCATCTGTTCTGAGAGAATCTTCTTGCACTACTCACATAAATATTTCACACTTACTACTCTCCTCTGGATCTCACATTGTCCTGAAACTTGAATGTGTTGTCATATTGTTAGCTGCTTTGGATTAAAGTGTCCATCAAATGTTTGTAATGTAATGTAACCCATGGGGGCTGCATTTTCTTTTGCGCAGGGATTAAGCACACTACATTTAACTGGTCAAATGCTGTGTAGACTTAATCTCTGTTCAGGAAATTATGCTGTAGTTTTCACACAGAAAACTAAAATCTTTGTTTTATGTGTTTTACAGGTCAGAGTGACAGAATGACTGAGGTTAATTTGACGAGTGAGGATAAAGAAATAGTAGGTTTTCATAGCATGTTTTCATTTGACATTATACATTAATGTTGTATTCAAATTATCCATATATGGAGGAGGGGAGTTAGGCTAGTGTGTACTATTAGAGTAATGACTAAATACTACCCACTTTACAGGGTAAGCTGTAATGTACATCCAATCATGAATTGAGTGAACTCAGCCATACTGTTAATGGTAATGTCCATCTTTAGGAGGCTACAGGAGGACTAATAGGTGGCCTGTATTTCATAGGAAATAACACATTTGAATATGTTTTTAAATTAATGTATTTGCTTAAATACAATACTTGTTACACTATGTGCAATACATTTCTACTCCAAATACTTCTCTCTTGATAACTGCATTTTTGTAATTTCACAATTCAATTTTCTGATAAGGTACTTATATGTAACTGTCTATTCCACTTATTGTACAGAGTGTTTTAATTTTTAACTTAAACTATATTCTCCTCTTAGTATACTTTTTATTTTGGGTAACTTGTACTATTTCTTTTTCTTAATATATTTCTAGTCTGAGTATATTTTATTAGATATTCAGGTATTTTTATTCTGTATTGTTCTGTCTTGTCTGAGTGTGCAGTCGTGATGTGAACAATTTCCTCCGGGAAAAATAAAGTTCTCTGATTCTGATTCTGATTAAAGCTGAGGAGGCGACTGGAGCTGCTGCAGAGAGAATATGAGAAAACAGCACAACGACTAGAGGTGAGTGTATGGAGAAGTCTCTTGCTGGCATGCTGTGGTCACAGCCTAATCTTGTTTCACTCCTCATTAAGTTAACTTATATTTTCACATTTCCTCAGTAAAGAGTCCTGGCAAAGAGCTGCTTCTGTTTACTGACACCAACCCACTGGTTCGGCTGCTGATAATACACACAGTCAGTGATATATCTAGAACTTCCAGAAGGTCTAGAGTGACGTTTAGACCCACAATATGGATCAAACCTGTTGTAAATCAAAGCGAGATTTGATTCCACTGTCAATTCTATTATGCTGGTGGTGTGTCTGACACAGTAGAACCAGGGAAAACATTCCGATGGACCATTAAGCAGTTTAATCATTCATCCCGATTGTTTCATAACTTCCCTGCGGTGGGCTGGCGCCCCGCCCAGGCCATGTCTGTGCCTTGCGCCTTTTGGCCCCAGTATAGGCTCCGGGTACCAGTGACCCCAGTAGGGATTAGATAGTTACAGAAAATGAATGAATGTTTCCTAACTTGAATGCAAACTAATAAAAATAAACTAGAACTGTTATATTTAGTAACCACAAATCAGTCCTTCTCTGAGTGTGTCTGTGTCTTTGTGTGTGTGTAGCGAGCAGAGCGAAGGGAGGCAGTGCGCAGGCATGTGCTGAACAGAATCTCTGACCAAAACTCAGCTTTTTCTTCTGCGTCAAACTCAGATCTTCTTCCCAACAAGACCCTGACAGTGGAAACCAGTAAGTGTCATGCTTAATCACTTTTCCTCCTTACCTCAAATGAAGCCAGGCATACAGTTCCATTTAAGGCACAAACAATATAAACTTTTTGTGGATGATACCAGTTTTCAATGTCTAAAAGTAAAAAAAAAAAAGACATTGGTTGATATTGTATCTTTCATACTTACATAAAAAACATAAAAATGATCTTGTTATATCACACTATCATTGAATATTTTTGTGATCTGAACATGCTTCCCTACACTGCACTACAGGCCAGATGTTTGGGCCCACACTTGGATAAAAAAATAATAATTAATGGTGAATTTAAATTAAAAAATGTATTACAAGAAAACACAGAAGTACTTAAAACATATGTCTCTAATTTTAATGTAACAGTAGACACTGTAAGTACAATTTATTGAAAGCTTATGTACAAGTTTCATCAAAATAACCGCCCTTTACCTTTATCACTGCAAACAGCAGTTTTTGGTAATGTGTGCCCAAACCCTCCCAGCACCCTTTCAAGTGCGCAAACATTTTTTTCTCATTAGCTCATTTCAAATTCGCCGGTCCTGCTCATCACACCCAGTTAAATGGAAGAAAGATCTGGAGCCTGGGGGGGCCAAAACATAAGTCTCAAAACCTTCTGCTTTTTTTGGACTTAAATGAAGAATTAAGTGATGCTTTTCTTTTTTGTGATCCAACACAAAGTGCATGGAAAACTGATCCCTTGTCTTCTTTAGAACAAAAAAAAACCAAGCCATTATGGCTAAATGTGATAGCACAAACTCTAAAATTATTTAAAACCAGTCAGCTACATTTGTTTCAAGCATTTCTCATAAGTGCTTTATCATAATAAGCTTTTGAAAGGGCCATTTATTTTAAAATTCATGGCTAGGGACACACTTTAGGCCTGTAGTGTACATATTCAGTTATACACTACCGGTCAAAAGTTTTAGAACACCC
>JBBPCW010008021.1:0-12879 GCA_037974425.1 Phenacogrammus interruptus
GCAAAGCCTGTGTTGATCACCTCCAGCCACTACTCATGGTAGGACCTTTTTTTTCTCCAGTTTGCTTTCACTTTGTAAATAGGAAATGAAATGACGCAGAACAAACTGAACTGTTACAGAGCCTCAAGTGCCACTTGGTGCAGGCTGGATCCACAAACCTTAAACCTCAAATACTTTTGACGTCTATTGCATTTATGCATGAAAAGCCTTTCTTTGTTATAGTTTTAAACTCCAGTGTTGTTCACTGTGGCTGCAAACAGTCAGCATTGAATAGTGAGTGGGCAGGCATGGATGTGAACGAATGAATGAATGAATGACTTATTAAAAGACAAATAATTAATTCATTGGGGAACTGGAAACTTTGATTAATTCATGAAATTGGTATTTTTTGGGGGCCGTTTCTCTCAAATCTGTCCTCTCACATCTGGACTGGGATAGGCCTTAGCACCAACTTATACATCTTGAACATAAGCTGCTGTGGTAGTATATAACAAGACTGTAGATAAGATAAACCTTTATTAGTCTCACAAGTGGGAGATTTTGGCAGAAAGAGGACAGAACAAATTAGGAGCAGCAAAATTCTAAGGAATTTCCCCATTGTGGGATTAATAAAGTCAATCTAACCTAATCTAATCTAAAAATTAACAATAGACTAGAATAGTATAAATATAGCCGTTAATATGTAGCAGATTGTTGTCCTCAAGACTGCATACAATAAAACTCATCAATAAAAGGCATCTTGCAAGAGTCCCTGGTGATGCTCTGTTAGCAATAAAACTCATTTTTCAGAAAATGTAGGGTCTAATTGTTAACCAGGCAAAAAAGGCTCACTACAGTGGTGATAAGAACCAAATGTGTTTAATGCCCAAAATTCTCTAAGCTAATTCACACAAAAGGGCTACATGTAATAATAACATGTCACCTGATTATTTTGTTGTAGTTCTGAGATATGTTTTTTGGCATAAAACATGTTTTAAACTCTTTATATCCAAGAGGCTGCTCCAGGTTCAGTAGTGGTTTAAGATAAAAAGGTTAAACTGAAACATTTGCATTGTTGACATCACAACCCTTCACGTGAAACGGCTCTGAATGACTTTGTTTACATTTCGATTCTTGAATTATGTAGTATTTTTTTTGAAAAGGTATATTTTCAATATATTAACAAATATAACATTTTTTTCACTGTTGTAATACATTTCAAGTTACAATTTATTTTTATTCAAGAACTGTTGATATCATAGTATGCACCATTCTTAAATATTGCGGGTCGACTGCATGTTTTGATACTAAAACGGCATAATTAGGCCAGATTAACTGGATTTTGAGCTTCATGGTGTGTGAAATATTGAATAAAACCATTGCATATTAATAGTGCTCTGAACTTCAAATGATACAAATACACTATATGGACAAAAGTATTGGGACACACCTCTCAACTATCGAATTCAGGTGGCCATTACTTCCAGTGATGAGCAATCTCAATGCTTCAGCATACCATGATATTTTGGACAACGGCATGCTTCCAGTTTTGTGGACACAGTGTTTGGGGAAGGCACTTTTCTGTGACTGTCCCCCATTGCACAAATCAAAGTCCATAAAGACATGGTTGGATGACTTGGGTGTGGAAGAACTTGACTGGCCAGCACAGATCCCTGACCTCATTCCTATCCAACAGTGCCTGACCCAATAAATACTCTACAGAAAAAATGGGCACAGATTCCCACTGAAACACTGCAAAATCTTGCCTCCCAGGAAGAGTGGAGGCTATTATAGCTGCAAAGCTGAGACTAACTCCATATAAAGGTTATGTGTTTGAATACAATGTTATTTAAGTACCTGTTCCTGTAGTGCTCGTCTGTCCCAGTACTTTTGTCCATATAGTGATTCTACGTCGGTTCCACGTGTACAAAATATATTATATGAATAAAATTGCTAAGAGTAAGTTAAGAAAAAAACATTCTATATTTAGTATAGTGTGTTTGTGTGGAAATTATCTGCCGTGATTTCACATAATTCCACAGTCTGATCGCCACTGCCGCTGATATACATGAATAACATCACTGTCAGATGGAGCCCATTACTCTACCAGCGCTGCGACGCATGGCTGTCTGCGGGGGCACCCATGGCAATGAGATGACAGGGGTGTTCCTGGTGCCCGAGCTGGAGAGGCAGAGGAAGGAGAAGGGCGACAGCGTGTGGCCCATTACGCTAACCACAGTGCTGTCCAATCCTCGGGCCATCAAAGAGTGCAAGCGATATGTAGAAAAGGACTTGAACCGCTGTTTCACCAGTGCCACCCTCAGGTCAAGATTAGTATTACATTACATTTCTGTGTAGTTTTTTTTAAATATATATATATATATATTTCTCCTGTTCTAATGAGCATCATTTTAAATGTTACTTTCTTTCCCAGCCTCTCTTTATCCCTCCATTATAGTCAATGAATTAATTTATGTATCCCTGCTATAATTAAGCAGGCTGTTTCGTCGCTCATTTAAGACTAATAAAGTAAATAAGCTGAAGAATATTTATAGATATTTTAATATATTGATATTTTTAAATAAGATGTTGAATATATTCTAATGGTTTAAATAAATTATTGTTTTAATAAATATTAAATATGTGTAGTTACAAGGCACTTGTGAAGCATTAATAGTCTTTATCACTTAATTGCGAATGGGTGGGCTGCCAAATGTAAAAGTTTGTTTTGACAACAAAGAAAATTTGGTGAAAAAAGCCTCAGTACTATAAAAAATACGCTTCTCTCTCCCTCAGCTCTCCCATCACAGAGTCCAGTCCTTATGAATTTCAGAGAGCCCAGGAGCTGAACTCTCTGTTGGGTCCTAAAGGAACGGACGATGCCATAGATATGATCTGCGACCTCCATAACACGACTGCTAACATGGGCCTTAGTGTCATCTCTTACTCCTACAGCAACTGGATCTGCCTACACATGTTCAAATATCTGCAGGCACGGGTGGTTTCCCAATATTTGATCAAGGCTGAAGAAAATCTCCTTCCAGTTCTTCAGCTTCTGCATGTTCTTCTGAAAATACTGATGGCTGATAACAGAAGCAGATATTACGGCTTATTCTTGGATTATTTTTTTTAAAGGCAAAGATTACTACAGTACCTGTGAGGCTGCTCTTACTTGACATACCTGTCTGTGATGCTTTTTCTTTGGAGTCTGTGGGGAAAAATGGCATGTGTAAGTGTATGTTTATTTCTGCATGTCCATTTTTGGCAACTGTATGCTATTATTTAGCTTACGGGTGTGTTTCCTCAGCTTTAGAAGTTGGACCACAGCCGCAAGGCGTCGTTAGGGCGGACATCTTTAACGTCATGAAGGAGGGGGTTGATGCTGTTCTGGATTGGATCAAAAACTTCAACTCAGGCAATTCTTTTGATCTGTTTTATTAGCTGGGTTCCAGTTTGTCCAACTAAACATCGTTCAAAACGATACCTAATCTGTATCTGAAAAGCCATCACAAAATAAAACGTCTCTGTCCTTTAGGGAAAATAATTGAAGGAGGAGAAGTGGAAGCTTTCATGTTTGAAAAGAGTATTGATTACCCCAGAGACCCAGAAACCCAGACCCCCTTGGCAGCCATCCACCCACAACTGCAGGTATTGAACATCTCAGAATCTACTGCTAACATTAGAAACACTAGCACATTTTCTTCTGTACCATTACATATGACTATGTGAAATGAGTTCGGCCAAGATAGCTTAACAGTTGTGCTAGATGATAAATGGGCTTTATGGCATGATAAATATAATCAACTGTAAAAATCTGTGTAAAATGTCCTGGTTTTAGCTTTATCTAAAATTATTTAAGAGTTTGATGATACACAGATGGTTTATATTTATTTCTCAGCCCAATAATTAGTAACTGTTGTAGTAGTACAGTTCCTCTCAAAGGTTAAATAGCTAACGCATTAACGCTAGCTAGCTACGTGGTATATACACATTAACTAGATTTGAAAACTCTTTAAAACATTTTTTTAGTGCATCCCCCAAACCTAACCGAAACGACACCCACCCCCACAAATGTCAAAACATCTCACAATTGCTATTTTTTTGGTGAGCACCCAATATTTAAATTAGTTTGGTGATTTTCACAAACAGGATATTTGATGAATACATGGAATTTTCATAAGATCAAGATATTTGACTTCATTTATGCATTGCAGGGGTACTATGATTTTTCCCTGTGCACTGATGAACACTGACAATCAAATATATATACAAATATATATTTACAAGGTCAGCAGTCCATTATGATCTTTTAGAAGGTTAGAGGCCATTATTATGGACCCTAGTAAATAATTAAACGGCTCATATTCTCCCTCCAGGATCAAGACTTCTGTCTCCTCAAACGTGGAGATCCCATGTTCCTCATGTTCTCTGGAGAAACAGTCAGGTATGAAGAGGAAAAGCCACTCCATCCTTTCTTCATAAACGAGGCTGCCTACTATGAAAAAGGGATTGCCTTTCATCTGGCTCAGAAGAAGACACTGACCATTCCAAGCATACAAGCCAAAAAAGACTGAAAAGAATGAATAGAACACGTTGGCTTGATGCAAACTGAACACCACAATGCCAAAGCAGACACTGGGACCCCTGCAAATCTTCTTAGTGTCTGTTTTTGTTGAAATCTGTTATTATGAAATTGTGAAAAGTGCATAAACGTGTTTGGAAATCAGATCACGCTTATATGAATTTGGAATTTCATATAAAGCCAAGCGCTTGGACCCCATGTCTGAGCATGTTTTGGTTTGATATTATTACAAATTTGAATAATTCAAAGTAAATAAGTACAATTAAGTGAATTATATGCCATATTTAAGTATTCTAGCTTTGGAGAAAGACATGCCTGGAAATGTCTTATTCTTTTAAAAGGTGCTGAAGACAACTCTGAATGTGCGACTGGTTCTTGCTTGAGCCCTAGTGTCTCTGATACAGGTCTTTCTTATCAAAACACAACCTCAGGTATATTATTCGGAACATCTGCTGTGAAAACGTGGGCTGTTTTTCCAGACACAGATTAAGCCTGAGGTCCTGCGTTGGGGCCCCGATCCTGGCATGGTGGTTCTCCATTGTCTTGTGGTCCAAATTAATTTAAATGAACTTGTAATGAGTTTCCCTGAATCATTGAGAATCCTAGTTAAGATTTAATCCGTTTCTGGAAAACGCCTAAATATGATGCAACAGATCACTCGCAGGAAAAATTCCACTTTTTGTATGTAACCTTTTACAACTTGATCCATGCAATAAGTCAACCACCAAATAAATGTTTCACTTGAAAACGTGTTTTTATTGTGTTCACTTCAAACGAAAACATACAAATGTATAAAAAGCTGAAAGGCGCTGCGAGTATTTTGAACAGCAGTAAAATCTCACAGTGACCTGCTCTGACCTGCTACAGAGTGTGAGGTAAGTTGGACTTAAAGTATTGCTTCATGTGTGTTTGTGGCTAGTATCTAAGAAGTTTGAGTGTGTTTTTGATGAAAGGCTTAAGAGATTCAAGCAAAGATTATAAAGAAAATACAGCACAGCAATGAGGCAAAACGATTTTAGAGTGGTTACTTAAACCATCAAGGACCATCGCAACCTGATGGCACTCCAACCAAGGCTGACAACAGAACAGTTTAAACAACACAGTGTAATGAAAACCACAATGACAAAGAACTTCTGTGGTTGCTGCTTGTAATATTCATGCACACTCTGAGCTGTTGTATTACTGGTATGTGAAAAACAAAGGCAAGAAGTTACTGCATTTTTATGATGTAGCAATCCATTATGATGTAGCAATCCATGCATATTCATACAGATACAAGTACAAACCTTATGCTACATACTGCATTCGTGAGGACAAAGCTAACCTGATAATGTATACATATTTTACTGGTGCACGTAAACAAGTCCTCACACTAAATCTGACTAGCTGGCTTAAAGGACATTTCCGAATGTTTTCCAAAAAGTCCTTCAGTATGGTTCGCTAATGTTGTGCATTGTGGAGAAACACTCTACAGATTTCTTGATGGTGAAAAGAACCTGCAGCAGCTGCTCAATGCAAAGTCATATTATTTACAACACTATGTGTTTATAGTAAACAATTCATTTGATTTCATTTATAATCCTAAATGACCAGTGAACCTACACATGTACAGGTTTTATATGTAATAAAGAGAATGGTAGAAAAAATGGTTCCAATCACCAATCCCACGAACAATACTGAATCAGCTGTTTTCCAGAATGGAGCAACTTGAATTCAGAATAACTTGCTTACATTCTATTATGCAGAAATCTTATACATTAGTGGAATTGCCCTTCAAGTCAAAAGTGGAACATTTTTTCTACAAAATCTTGGCCATGACACCTGTTCTCTTACTAAAGGCAATGTCATAAGAAGGCTTTTACCAATTCAAGGAGCCAAAGCACCTGATGGTTTGTTCATGTGGGTGCATTAGAAGCAAAAAAACCCAAAAACAAACAAAGTCATGCCAGTCAAAATTACAAATGAGTTCTGGGTAATCAGGAGATGTCCATTCACTTATTATTCACAACAGTAAACCTATTTGCCTTAAACATGTATTGGCAGGTCAATGAATATCTGAAATGAAACTATATGACATGTTAGGGAGCAGGTGTTGTAATAAGCAGTTTCTTGTGTTCAGCACAAGTGTAAAAACAAGAAATATATTCAAAGAACAGAAGGTTTGTACCAGCCTGTCAATGGGCTTTCCTTGAGAAGTTACTTTAGTTAGTGGTTGAGCATTTGCCTTGGCAAAGCATGGGGCTGTGCTTTACAAAATACTTGACTTCCAGGTAACCCTGCAAGCAGTCCAAGTAGTTTACAGAGCTAGCCCACCGATAACTATGCAACCCTGTAGGCTGTCATACGGGTGTAGTTTTTCCGGTGGCTCCTGGTGGCCCAAATGAAGAGAGCAGCAGCCATCATCTGGAGCGGAGAGGAGACCAGAGCCAGGTAGAGTGACCAGCCCAGAGAGTGGTCTGGAGCGGCTGTCCAATCATAAGCTCTGTACAGCAGATCTATACCAGCCAAGAAACAGCATACTGTGGCCAGAGAGCACAGGCCTGCAGAGAAGAGAATATATAATTAGGGTGATATGACTATGTGTCATACTAGCCACCACAGTTTCTGCAGGGGTCCTGGGCAGGGCTCAGTCTGTGCTGGAACAAGCTTCATGCAGATCCGACCAACACCTTTACTTCAACAGGAAAGTGAAGATGTTTGTCGAGTTTCTCCACTGACTGTGTGTTTTAAAATACATACCACCTCACCTAAACCACCCTATGAGATTCACCACTTGTGTAATTGGTTTCCTGCAATTAAGCACACTCTCCAACTGAAATTTCTTAGGATGCTTGCTAACTGACATCACCTTTTACTCTTTCAACACTGAATTTGTCTACGATGTCTTACCAGCCAGCAGATGGAGTACCCCAACAATAAGGGTGGGGGTGATACTGCGACAAAGACAGGCACACACTCCAATCAGTGCTCCCAGAAACACCAGGCCGAGGGACACCAGCGGGAACAAGAATCTACACCTCCACAGATCTGAGGACAGCGACAGGAAAATGTTTTAAAGTGCTTTTCAAAGCTTCTCAATATATTTATAGCATTCAGAAGTGTTGCACTGACTGAATGTAGACTCTTTAAACTTCACACTTTCCTTCTACCTTTGTATTTATGGCATGACATGCAATGCGATGTCACATCTTTGCCATATCATTTATCCTCGAGACCCACACTTACAGGTGCGGAGGATATCCTCTTCACTGCTGGAGTTGCCATGCTGCTTGTACTTGGTTGCAAACTGCTGGGGCAAAGTGAAGGCTTCGCATTGAAGCACCGTCTTGAAGTCTAGAGAAAAGAAGAAAGCCTCGAAGTTACATCGTACAGATACATCTTCCTTCTTTAGGTATACAGCCATTCAAAAAGGGCTGACCAAGGATGCTTGCGAACAAAGGAAAAATCTATTTCAAGCCGATGTAACTTCTACACTATATCAATAAGGTCAGAGAAATTGAAAGGTGTGAATAAAGTCCTTAAGAATTAAAAGTAATGCAAAAGTAATGCATAATCTTCACACACCCCCATAGAGCTTAAACTGCTCATCTACTCTTCTCCTTACCGGGCTGTTTATACCAGAATGCGTTCTGAGGCACCAGAATGCAGCGCCACCACAGCCCCACGGTGCCGTTGAGGCGGAATAGGGCTTCACTGTAGGTTTTCTCACTGACGTCTTCGGCTTTAAAAGCTTGCATCAGTGTCAGCAGGTCTGAGCCATTGTTCATATCATTGCTGGCTGGCTGGCTACGGTACTGATACCAGTGGTGAGTGCCCACTGCCACAGAAAGATACACGGTAGCTAAAAGGCTCAGAACAGAGCCGATCACTAGCGCCGTGGCATAACGGTTATCAACCATTTTTGGAAGTAAGTCCTGTGTACAGTAATTTGAGCTGTAGGCTTTCCTTTGCACTATATTGTGTAGGTCTTTATAACTGAAATCTGAAGAAGGACAGTCTACAGGTGTTGGATTTTCATTTCTTCACAGACTTGGGCTTGAATGAATCAAGGGCAGACTTTTCAAGAATATATGGGGAGAATCCACGTTTTGTCCATGGAGGCCAATATCACTGCTTCAGTTTCCAAACCCAGGTGATCCTGACAGCCCACAGCCTGGCATGTTGTGGTCTTCTCAGGCTGCAGCTTGCAACTGAAACATAGAAACAAGCAAAGCAGTACGTAAATAACAAAGGTCAACAAAAAGCTTTTTTATAATCTTCAGAAACCACAAACCACTTTTTTAAACCAGGTTTTCATGCTGATTTCAGATCTGCTTTCATTTTTTCCCCAGTCACATTAAACTGCAGGCACCAATCAAGTTACTGTTTCAATATTGTCAGTACAACATCAGACAGGCACATACTGCATAGATATAATGATCAGTGTCAATCAGTGTATGACACCATTTTTAATCAAAGGCAGTCAGAGAGCTGAGACAACACTGTTTTATTAAATACAGCACCATGGTCATGAGAATGAGGGGCCCAAGGCCCGCTCTGAGGGCAGGGCCCAAAAATACAGAAACTTTTCCAGACCATACGTACACTTTTCCAGCTAACACCCACTCTTGGCTTTTCACCAATACAAGCACTTGATTAAACATTCAAAACTCCACCTTTGCTTCAAAGTCTCCTTCTTCTTAACTATTTCCCCAATAGATCAGATATTACTTACTCAGCGCTCTTCCCCATAAGTGCAAATACTTCATAGGCCATGCACACAGACTAGCAGTCTCTTAAACTTATATGGAAGGTCCATGAATGATCTTTTCAGCCGAAACTCTGTAGTTGCATCTTCTGACATAAAAGCCTTCTCACTGTACTACCTAGTTAGGCCCATATGTATGACCCCCAACCTCTTCAGCTGTCCTCTGATGGAAGCTCATGTTATTCTGTTTTTAGATACAGCACATGGACTTATCTACACTTAAGCCACTCTTCATGAATTTCTAATGGAATCTAATAGAAAAAGAAAATACTTCATAAATCTAGTGTTAATACCATTAATATTTCCAGCACCAGCTACCACTGTTTCTTCAAAAACGCTTAGCATTAGGAGTGGGTAATACGACGATATGAGATCGTGAAGACGATCTATGTACGGACGATCTGCTAAAGCAGAGAGATCGTAGTAATGTCTTTATCAGGGGTCGGCAACCCGCAGCTCTTTCATCCTTATGTTGCGGCTCCATGTGTCTTATAAAAATAAATAATTTAATACTAGAATGCCGGCTAGCTGGCTATACCTACAATGGCTACATGCGTCAATTAACCCAGTGCCCAGTTTTGCACAAAAAGCTTTGTGATATGACGCTGCTGCAGTATGTCTGGGCATACTGGGCATGCAGTATGTCCTGCAGCCTGCTGGTTTACATCTATGCTGCAGCCAGCAGATACAGCAAATATCCAGTGGACTTTGGACCCAGAGCGTATTTAGAGTATTTAAAACAGTGATTTAACTTAAAATATTGTGATATGATATCCATATCACCCACCCCGGCTTGGCATATGATTATTATACGCTAATCATCATGCAATATATAACTAGCTTCATCACAAACTGTATGTGCGGGAAAAACTAATCATGGATTTGAAATCAGCATGAAAAACACTACAGAACCCACATAAACTTATCTCTGATGATTTTGACCTGTTGGCCTGTGTAATCTATGTTCTGATTGGCTGCACTGTATTGCGCCAGCGCACTCAATCAGAACAAAGAGCAGTCTGGGCTGCATCCCTCCCTATTAATTTCAGCATGAATGAGAGAACACTGATATGCTAAACCAAACACATAGCGTCCACACAGATATGAGCATTTTAGGATCCAAAGATATATCAAAAGATTTTAGGTGCTGAAGATATACACAATATGAACAAAAGTAATGGGACTCCTGACCATTACACCATCAGGGACCTAAATGATGTCCCCCTTTGCAGCTATGAGAGATTCTTGGAAGGCTTTCCACAAGATTTTGGAGTGTTTCTGTGGGAATTTGTGTCCAATCGTTCTGTAGAGCATTAATGAGGCCAGACACAGTCCTGGCTCGCAATCTCCGTTGCAGTTCATTTCAAATTGTTGGATGGGGTTGAGGTTCTTCCACACTGAACAGTACCGTGTATTTATGGAGCTCGTTTTGTGCACTGGTGCAGTCATGCTGGAACAGAAAACGTTATTCCCAAAACACAAAGCTGAAAGCATGGCGTTGTCCAAAAGGTCTTGGTATGCTTCCCTGGGAGTAAAAGGTCTAGCTCAAACTCTGATAAACAGGTGTATCCCAATACTTTTGTCTTTTTCATCGTATGTCATCCTAGTTAAAGGCACCCCAGCCGAAGGGAAAAATGCTTGCACAACTGTTATATAATTTGCGGTAAAAGTAGTAGCATCGTATTCAAAGTTCATAAAAGGAGAACACGCGTTCAATCGGTTCAGAAAAGCTTCAATGGCCTCCACGGCTCCCTGTAATGGAATATGAGCGCAAAAATAATATAAATAATATTAAAAACGTTACATACAGAAAAGCTGCGGAGTCCAGCATTTTACGTAAAGCGCCGGGGAGGCTCGAACCGTTAAGTGTGTAATAGTGGTGACCATCGATTTTCCTTGCGGCTGGGCTAACCACCGCCAAATAATGATTTTTCTTGTAAAGCGATTAAATGATATGCTTCGAATGAGAGAAATGTTAATACTAAATTACTAGCACTCTTGGAATTACGAACGGGGAGTGCATGAGTGGTTTTCAGGCACAGTACAACACGACATTTTTGGCAAAGAGCCCATCTTTCAGAGGAAAAACGAGAGGACAGCTGTTAGCCAGCGTCGCTAATCCAAGCGTCAGTCGTCGTTTAAAATAGCCTGTTTGTGTTTTCGGTTTGAAACTACAGAATACACATTTTCAGTCACTCCAACACACGGAGGTAGTGTATTTTCAGCTACAGATGTCGATACAAGCTACATGTAAGCTACAAGCTCCACTCACCGTCTGATCCAGCCATCCAGTCTAGTATTTGTACCTTTTCCGGTTGTGGAGGGTGGGTGCTCGAGCCTTGACCACGCAATCAGAACTCAGAAAATCAGGAGACCTGTGATCCAAGGAGTTACTGAGTTTTCACGAATAGAGTATCAAATAGTAACACTGACATTTTTTAAATTATACTATATTTTGGTCACACACTTCCTCTCGTTCTGTTATTTACAGTACTGTGCAAAATACTATATTTAAAAACTGGATGATCACTGTGTTCCTTGTGGAAGCTCAGTTTTACTCGATTGGTACTTTATTAAATTAAAAAGCGAAAGAAATCTAAAGCCAAACCGGTGACCCCCTACTATTCTAATGCTACACTATTCTTTGCTAGTAGTAAGACTTTGCATAGGGGCCTAAGACTTTTGCACACGACTTTAATATACCCCACCCCAATCACATGAGCTACGATTATGCCCCCAAATATGCTCCCAAAACACTTTAATTTCATTTAAAACTTAGCTTAATACATTACCCTTAAAAATGTCAATGTAAACCCGTATTTAAACTGTATAGTGTACACTGAAATGCTGTAAAATTACAAATTTATCCCTGTATATACGGTACTGTAATTCATGCAATGGAGTTTTCATTGGTATACGTGGTCATTTTCTTGGTATAAACATGGTAAATAGTAATAAATTAATTTAATTTACAGTAATAAAAATACAGGGCTTTAAGAAGAAAATCAATGAAAAACACGCGAACACTCAGCGAAACACCGAGTTTCAGGCGGGAAACTGTTTGTTATGATGCGGGAATGCTGGACTGCATCTGCCAGAGATGCGTTACAGGGCAGCAGCCAATCAGCAGAAAGGAGAAATAATAACTCTCTTGGATTGGCTACTTTCAAACTTCCCGCGAGTACAGGGGTCGTGCACCATCCCAAGACATGCATGGTGTTCTGTCCACAGTAATAAAAATGTATATGTTTATATTTTATATGGAAATGTATCTGAATTTACTTTAATATTTACATTACAAAGTGATTCAATTATATTATATTTTTCTTAATAATTTAGCTCTAAAATGCCTGAAAAATGTTAACGTGTACTGTAAAAACTTAATGGGAGCATTTTTGAGGACAGACTCTGCTGTCGATTTGTGCTACAGTAGCATTTTGCGCCAAGACAGCGGCCATATACTCACAATAAGAGTAATTAAAAAATAAACAAACAAATAGATAAATTAAAAATAATAGTTGTGTCAATTAAGTAATGGGCACCAGTACTAAAAAAGTGGTAATTCAAACAG
>JBBPCW010008194.1:8108-20654 GCA_037974425.1 Phenacogrammus interruptus
AGTATTATTATGATTATATTATTATTGTTTATTATTATTATTATTATTATTATTATTATTATTATTATTATTATTATTATTATAGCTATCACAGCCTCAGATTATTCCCCAAAACGCTAAATATCAACAATAACACTACTACTAAGATTAACAGTAGTAATAACAATCATAACATTGTTAATAACAATCACAACCAGCCTCAGTTTATTCTCCCAAAAACATGAACATTTACTGAACATGCAAGTACTGCTAGTAATACATAATAAAACTGCAACTACTACTACTAATAGTAACAATAGCAGCAACAATCAGTATAATAATATGAAAATAATGATAACCAGTTTCAATATGAATATTCCCAAAAACCGAACCTTTAATGCTATAAATGATACAACTACAAATACTACTACCACTACTACTATTAATAATAAAAATCATGATAAATCTAATAACGCAATAACCCCAATATTTTAAAAATATTAACTAATGATGCCTATTGTCTATTCTATAGGTGTATACATGTATTTTTACATGTATGTATAAAATAAACACATTAACTCATGTGTTATATGGCTATTATCTGTTTCTATCGGTCCTATTAGGTATTCCAACAATTGAAATAATTCACACCACATTTCAAACTGTTTATTATACTTAAGTTAAGAGCATCACAAACAGTGCTGATCTTCGTTAATTAACACTTACATGAAAATAATGGTCGAAAGTCCAAACTTCTGGGTTTCAATCGATATAAAAATGGAAATTTGAACATTTTTAAGAATGTAGGAGCCGCCACGATCTCAGTATTTTTTTTTTATTCATTACTTTAATATTTCCCAAGCACCACTGCACTATTCAGACTCCACATAGTCCAATATGACTACTGTGTCCGGAGCCTGTTTGAATAAGATATTTGTTGTTTGTATTAATAACATTCTAGTAACAATTACGTTTCTCTCTGTGATCAGCAGAAACAGCAGACAACCTCCTCGGGTTAGCGTAGCCGTTAGCATCCGGCTAGCTACCGCCTCGCTTTTGCAAGGACATGTCGCACATTTTAGCGTTTGGCAGCATGGCCAGCTAAAGCCTGGCATGACGTTTATCGACTCTACACATTTTCCGATGTGGTTTTATTACGGAACTGTTGTTTTACGGTGCTGTTTTCCCAGTAATAGAGAGGAAAAAAGACGCAGCCGCTCGCTACAGCTAAACGCAGGGTTTATTTAGGCAGCCATTTTGTGGAGCGAAGGCAGCTCGAGTCGGGCACGCGCGTATCGGGGGCGCGCCTCACAGTATGATTTGATCGTGTACGAGCCCGGCCGCGGGAGCGCGCGTCACCCTCTCCCAGCCAGAGGCAGCCGAGGAGCCGAGCGAGATTAACGGGCACCAAGAGGGGGGTCCCTGGCGAAGGCTCGTCGCTAATTGTGGCGGTGCGACGGAGGAAGGAACCTTCGCTTTTCGTTTTTATCCTTTTATTTTTCGTGGGTTTTTGTATTAGTAGTATTAAAAATACTAATAACAGTCTTCTCAGCCCTTCTCCTCCTCCGCCCGCCCCCCTCTCCTCGGACGCCGCAGCAGCACCACAAGCAGCCGTGCGAAACTAGCTAGCCTCGCAGAGCTAGCCTCCGAAGACAGATCCCACGAACCCCCGAACCGGCTGAGGGTATTTTTCTTCTTCCCGGGCCGGTGAGAAGGGATACACGAAAAGAGGAATACTGACGAACAACAGCCAGCCTGCAGAAAGCCTCTCCCGGCGCGGCTGCTAGTTATGCGGGACTGTGCTGAGGGAGCTCCGCGATGAGGATTTCACAGAAACACTGAAAAGAAAAACAAACGGGGCATTTTTTTCTGGGGGCTCGCACCCGTCGGAGGGGTGGCGATAGGGGCGGGGGAGGGCTGGAGGGTCCTTGAGTTTTCCCCCCCTTTTTTCCCTTGCCGGTATTTTTTTGGTCCGGCTCTTGGAGGTGTTTAGGAGCCAGGCGGAGGGGAAGGAGAAGGAGGCTGCTGCTGCTGCTGCTGCTAATGGCTGCTTCGGGAAGCTGCAGAGGAGCCGCCGCCGCCGCCTGAGGTAAGAAGCAACTCCCGCCCGGCTCTGGGCTCCCGAGAGGCGGGCACCAGCGGAGGGCTAAAGACGGGCTGTGAGCTCTGAAAGCTACCCCTGCCTGAACCGCCTCCCACATTGAGGGGTTGGAGGGACAGATGTGGGGGGCGTCCTGAGGCAGGTTGGGCTTCAGGCTGAGCTTCAGGCTGGAGGCTCATGGTCAGTTTTAAGTTGGTCTTGCTTCTTTTGTGCCGTTTTAGGAATTATTCCGTTCCACCTTAAATGGTGGGCCAGCCGCCGCTGTGGCGCTGAGCAAAGACGCGCCGAGCCTCCATGGAGCAACCCCACCATTTAAGGTGGAACGGAATCATTCTGTTTCAACTTTTCCACGGCTTATCACTGCCAATCTAAAGTGGGTCAAAATGGGGAAAAAAGACCCCACCACCACCACCATTCAGGTTATTCATATCATATCATCACCCCCAGCCCTACATCATCAGCATCATCACCATCACCACCTCATGTTGTACCAAAAAACGATGCTTTGGAAAGCTCCCCAACCACCCCTTCTCATTTTCTCACCACTAATCATCCCGCTCACATTCCCTTACTGGAGATACCCATCGCCATGGTGTCTTGATTATGACCAGTCTGACGTGTTGGCATGATAGATCATCTTCGATCAGGACTGCACCATAAAACCACTGGCAGTTCTGTAAAAGATCAGATTTCCATTTCGTATGTCCTCAGCATTCACGTTTAAATATGGGGTTTACTGTAAAAATAGTCGTTGTAATCTTAATAATGTGAATAATGATGGCCACAGTTACACTGATGCAAAACTGCAGTGTTGCATGTCCTTTTAGGAGAACTGCTAAATTTTCCTTGCCTGTTCCAACTCTGACCATCCATGGCTAGAGGTGCACGATTTGCACATTTTCACACCACATAAATGCAGATGTATATGTGAATATATTTCCAGTGGCTGGAGAGTGACGTTACAGTTTTCAACCTTAATGTGCAAATGCTTGGTGTGCAAAGGGGAGGGGGTGTGGATGGGTCTTTTTTTTTTTTTTGGGTGGGTGGGGGTATAGAATGATAAAATGGTACATAAATGTGATGTGGTATGCTCCCCCTGCCATATAAATGTTGAAAGATTTGGATGTGACTGTGTCTACACCCCTCATCTTCTCAGAGCTAGGCTTTTTTGTGCTAGGCTTTTTTTTTTTTTTGCCATGATGCTGAAGCACAATGCCGGTTCAAAATGGACACACTTTTCATGCTGTTCCCCTTTCGTTGTTGCCATTTTCACCAATGTGTCGACATCAGGTTGCCTCAGAAATGCTCCCACTGGAGGTTTTCTGGGGCTGCTGGAAAGGGTCACAGTATTGTAAACCTGGCCTGGTCGCACATACAAGATCATTGAGTGTCCCAGCCCTGGCATCGCAGTGGTGAAGCAGCATGAATGCAGTTTGACATTGGGCTAGTTGACTCGTCACCAATTTTTAGTTTTGTGTGCGTTGCCGTGGAGGAATCACATTGGGTTCTTTAAAGAACCTTAAATATTTTTTTTATCTCAACATATTGCAGCAAATAAGAAACAGTCATTATCCTGAAGATCCTGCAGAGCTTAAACCCCAATCCTAATCTAACATACTGTACCAGGCAATGTGCAGTATGTGGGATCTGAACTCTCCAGGGTGGTAGATCTGCATAAACTTCATGATCTCCAAATAAAAGAAGTGGTACCTCCCATTACCCATGATCCTCACATGCTGCTGGAACTCCATGCTTTCACAACCTGGACAAGGTGTCTGAGCTGAATCAGGTAGAAGAACCACTTTGGGTTCCATCAGAAATCTTTGTGTGTGTTCAGTAGACAAGGAACACCATACAAATGTGTGGAGAACCTTTTTAAGTCGAAGAACCTCTATGTTATGTTAGGGGCTCCAGTCAGTTCCAACCAAGAGCCATCTAGAGAGAGAACTGTTGAGAAACCTGTTTTTTGAGCAGCACGATCGATTTGGTCAACATTCGCAGATACCCTTTCAAAGCTGAATGAAATTACCCCAAGATCTTCTTGAGTTGTGGTTGGTCATGTGTGGTCATTTCTTAACCATTTCTTAAATTGTTTTATTTTGGTGTGGTACACGTGGATGTGTTCTGTCGACAACCTGTTGACTTGCTCTGCTGGACATGTGGTGTCAAAGTGTCCTCAACAGGAAGGTCACTGTCCTTTCGCAAACCTGCTGCTGTTACTAAGAATGAATGAAATGCAGCTTTTAGCATGTTAGCATTATTCTACTGAGGTCTTGCTAACCCTTCTGCTAAAGGAATACCTGGACTGCACATGCTAATGTCACTTAGAATGAATAGAAGCCATTAGACACTGATTAACATGTCATTGTTCATGATGCGTGGCTCTACTTTGTCCAGTTATTATTATTAATAATGTCTCCTGTCAACTATTACTGAACAGTACTCTGCAGGTTGCTTGTATATTTTGATATTTCTTTTGGAAATATATGAAAATGTTTACATCAGCTTTAACCTGCACAACATTAGTATTGTGATTTTAAAGCATACTGTCCCTTTATAGTCACGCGTCACCACACCACACCACACCACACCTCGAACAGTGTAAAATTCTTTCTCTGCATTTCACCCATACACCAAGTGAAGCAGTGGGCTGTCATCAACGAAGGGCATCAGGGGAGCAGTGTGTGGGGATGATACCTTCCATTTGGATTTGAGCCCACAACCTTCTGTTTGCAGGGGCAACGCATTGTCCACCAGCGCATTGTCCACCAGCTGCCTACGACGCTACCAGCTACATATTTTACTGCTACATATTGCACTTGCGATAAAGGCCCTGATAATCACTTTTCAAATTTAAAAGGCATAAAGTCTGCAAACATTGTTTCAAATGGTAAATTTACTCCCTCATCCATACGGTCCATACATGGAGAATAAGCTACAAAACCAGCCCATTTTCAAAAAAACAAATACACTTTTTAATATATCTCCTTATTCTTGTTACAGAAGTTTAGCCCCACCATTCGTGCACAGATTCTTCAACACAGTTAATGGTTAAAGACCATGAAGACCATGACTTATCAGCCAGTAAACTCACCTGGAGATGTGAATGATGGGTTAAAGGCTAATTTGCACATTGCAGCCTTTTGCAATTTCAGGCAGATTTTGTGATAATAAGACATACCATGCATCCCCACATTGCCTGTAACTATGAAGAACAATGCCTTACTGTGCTGGCTAATTAATTCAGCAATGAAGACGGTAATACAAGTTTGTGTCTGAACAAAATAAACTTTAGCCGTTGTAGCTCCAGGTTCCAGTTTTGGAAACTTCAGACACTAAACGTTCTTGGCTGGCAGACCACATTTGGGGTTAAAGGGGGGTAATTTTTGCAGATCAGTTCCTCTTAGATGCTTTGTTTTAATCAATAATTTACTTTGTATTAAACTGATAAACTGTTATTTAGTGTTTTGTCACATTTCACACAGTGTCTCACACTTTGTGGTCACATCTCACACAATGTCTCACACATATGGTCACATTTTGTCCTGTATCCCCTCCGCCACCACCTACAGTTTCCATTAATTCTCACATTCAGGACCAGTGTTCAAGAAACAGATTCAGTCCTCATTTTAACCAGTTTTAGGAAAAGAGGAGACACCAGTCTTCCCTAAAGTTCAGGGCGCTCCCTCCTCCCTGCAAAGTTTTAATCTGCAGATTCATGGCATAAAGCACCATCCTGGTGCTTATGGTGGGATGGTGTGGGCTTTTTTGGGTTATGTTCTTTTTTCCTTTTCCTGATTGGTGGTGTAGAAAGAAACTGAGTGAACAAGTAGGGAGAGGAAATCAAAGCAAATCTTCATTCCTGGGCAACTCGACTGGCTGTTCCCCACTGAGTGGGTGTCTATATACTTCAAAATAAAAGCATGTTTGTATGATCCAGTCTTTTGTGCTCTATAATACTCTATAATGCTCTGTAGTAATACTCTATAATGCTCTGTAATACTATTGCTCTATAATGTTCATATGATCCACACAGTCATACTGACAGACTGTAATATGCTGTATGAAATGCAGGGGGCAATATGGCTTCTACGGTTTCTATTCTAAGCTCTCTTTAATGCTCTATAATGCTCATATGATCCATGAGTTCAGTCTGATAGAATGTAATGCACTACAGGGACTATAGGCGGAAATATGACTTCTATATCTGAAAATATGGGGGCGAGGAGAGGAGAAATGGAAAAGGCAGAATTGTTTCATCATTAGGTTGAAGTTGAATAGTCTAGAGATTAATCTGTCATATAAACGCTGTATGTGTCTCCCAGTAAAGCAGCTGTGTCCTCTGTCCCTGTGTCTCTGTCCCAGTGTGACTCTGAACCCTCTGTTTCAGGACAGTCTCTTCCATTCATGCAGCTTCTCATTGATTTACACACGGCCCCACAGTTGGTTTTCCAATTGATGGGCACTTTTTTGGTGTGGCTCCCCACAGCAGCTTTTGGGCTGACCTCAGTCTGGGCCAGTGACCTGTTTGAGTGCACTGATGTCCTCTAATGTCATCTATAGGACTGAACACCAGTGCTGCTTGTTCTGAATGTGAGGTGGAGGTGGAAGAATTCATACCCTGTGTTGTTAGCCCGTTTGTATAACTTAAAATGCCTGTGCTTTTTAGAAGGGTGTGCAGACCTGGAGGAACCTCCATAACCCTCAGATGGTTCTGAAGGCCTTGCTCCACTGGATCAGGTGTATTAACCCTTAGACCTTGAAGCTTATTAGTAAAACCTTATTTCAACAAATAAATAGTGTTTGCTTGGTTTTGCATTTACTTTCGATATAAGAGGACAAATGAAGGACCAGATTCCCACTGGGAAACTTTGTTTAACCTTATGTACTATTCCATAGTTGTTACAAGTAACAACTGTGTATAGAACTGCACGAAAAAGATAAAATATCAGTATTGCAAATTTTCTGCTACATGTTTCGATTGCAATGCCTTTCAAAAAATCGAATGGCCCATGCATTAGACACAGGAACAAAGAATAAATGGAGTTCAGAAAGTGGTTATGTAAAAGTTATGAACTATAGTTTTGAAAAAATGTAGAATAAGGGCTCTTTAAAAACATTTGATTCATCAGAACACCCTGTAACTCACCCGGAGATGGGACTGGTCACCCTGTCAGAAACGCTGTGGTTGTCTAGATACTTATTTGTATATTACAGCTGCGATATCAGTATTACAGAGATGAGTATTGCAGTAATGATTAACGGGATATATTGTGCACCCCAACTAACCGCCCAGCTGTTCTATATGACCTCACGGATTCCCTGATTGGTCAGTCGCACTGCTTTTGTAAGCAGAGGAGTGGAGAAGGAACCCATCCTGCAGTGTACTAATGGCATAAACTGCATAGCAATCAGCATAAGGTTGGACAACAGCCCTTTATTATTATGTTTTTTTCCTGTCAAATACCTTTTTAAATACAGGACTGATGTTCTGCAGGCCTAAAATATGTCAAGAAAAAGTTTTAAAGGATCTTGATCAGTGCTACACAATCATATCATCTTTTAATTGATATGGCGATATTGGTCTCTGCAAAACACAGAAGGCAGCAACATGCAAATGAGTCTCTAACCAATCACAGCATTTCTAACAGGGTGACCAATCATTGCTCCAGGTAAGTTGTGTGTTCTGATTAGGCCTGGGAAAGTTAACGCGTTATCTACTTTATTGCCGGCAATTATTTTATCACAAATCGTATTTTTTGAAAGTACAGCGCTTTCATCAAAGTAATGCGAGTGTTGAGCTATTCAATATGAACAAAAGTAATGGGACGCCTGACCCCGAGAAAACCAGGCGACACGTACAGCGCTCCCACTAATTTTGTTCATATAAGACTCCTGACCATTATAACAAATGTGACTTTAACACTAGAATCTGGTCATATGGGAACACACCAAAGCACACAGTGTGAACAGCACGAAATTCAACCTCTGCGTTTAACCCATTCACCAAGTGAAGCAGGGGGCAGCAGGAACATGGCGCCCGGGGAGCAGTGCGTAGGGACGGTACCTTGCTCAGGGTACCTCAGCGGTGCCTAGCGGCCTTGGGAATCGAACCCAGACTTTCTGATCACAGGGCGAATGCCTTAACCACTAGGCCACCACTAGGCCACCTGCGTGCGTCAATTTACACAACACACCCATATGGCCGTTACAAAGCATGCTTGCTGCTCCAATAGATGGAATTCTGATTCTTATCCTGAGCCTGATGAAATTACTTCAATTGATGCTGTCAGCTCTTCTAGTGTTAACACTGCATTCAGATACATAGACTTACATATGGAGTTCCCTCTTATCAGATGCTATATTTATATATGTATATGCATCAGATTTTTTTTTATGTTGACAGTATTGACTCCTTAATAAACATAAATCTGCACAAAGCAAACATACTTGTCCACTCCTATGTTGATAAGAGTATTAAAAACAGTATGTTTAGGATAGACTGAAAGTGTGATTAATTGCAAGTTAACTAGGGCAAACATGAGATTAATCGCAATTAAATATTTTAATTGACTGACAACCCTAGTTCTGATAAATCAAGGTCCTCATGTAATCGATCAAAAGTGTACTTTTAGGCAGGGCTAAAGTGCTGTAGCCAGAATAAGGAGATCTATTTAAATGTATTATCTTTGAGACATCACAAAAACTATGATTACCAAACAGGGTTATTTTCCATATGTGTTTTGTTGCAGTCAGTATCGCCACCTACACTTCCTGTATTGGATTACAGTCAGTCTGAATAACGAAATGGATCATATGAACATTAGAGAACATTTTTAATGAACGAGTAGAAGTCATATCACTCCCATAACAAATAAACAATGATTGTCTATAATCAAGGGGCCCAGTTAGATCATTTTTGTTTCATTTCCATATGGAAAATTAAATTACAGTGCTAAAGTGGCCATGTTACTCAGATAGGATCAGCACAACACACATAGTTATTATATAGTTATTATTACCTTGTGATTATCACAGAGACAGATATTGTGACAACAGTTAACAGACAATATATTGTGCAGCCCAAGCTGTTGCTTTGAGAACCTGGCGGTTAAAAAAAATGGATGTTTGAGGATATCCTGTGTCACGTGTAACGATTCTCTGACCAATAAGGAGTCAGCAGTGTTTTTACATCACATTTTGGTACCAGCTTGCTTAGAGCGATGCAGAAATATGAAAAATAGTACCAAGTATATGGTACTAGATACGCATAGTGGAAAATAAAAAAGGCAAATGAAGTCAAATCAAGTCAAGCCAGTACCAAGCAACAAAAGACTTCTAGATACACGTAAGCCCTCTGTTGTGATGTCAGCGTCCTGACGAGATGTTTTGAAGGAGGGTTTGAGGAATCAGGACATTATTGTGATCCAACAAATTCGTTGTTTTGGTCAGAATACATGATCTAATTCAGGCCAGTCTTTAGTCATCAGGAGTGTAACAGCGTGTTTAATATACTGTGTTGCATTTCATGATTACAGTATTTTGTCCATAACATTATAAATACTGTTCAACTTAGACTTATAGATGGGTTTCCAGACAACTTAGACATGGGACATTATAAGGGCTGTGGTCATCTTGGATATTGTTGTTTTTTTTTTGTTGGTTGGAGTATAGTATGACACATGGATAATGACCAAACACACACTGCTGGATTCTGACTAAAAGCACAGCTCCAATAATGGTTAAATAAGACCCATATAGCATGCCCCCTGCACTTTTCAGCATCGGTCATTTGTCCCAATCAGACAAAAGCCGAGACGTAGATGCTCTATGCGCACTCCCCAAACCCCAGGCCCCATCAAGAGACGTCATATCGTCCCCACAGGTTTATAAAGCAAGGAAACAGTGTTATTGATACCTATTTGACTGTGTTGCCCCAGTCCTGCTGCATATCCTTTAGGTTAGGATTCTGCTGTAAAGTGACCATTCTGTTATACGTGAACACACCACAGCACACAGTGTTAAAAGCACAAAATTCCTCCCCTGCATTTAATCCATTCACCAAGCGAAGCAGAGAACAGCCAGGAACACAGACGCCGGGGAGCAGTGTGTGCATAGTGGTGCATAGAAGTCTTGGGAATTGAACCCATAACTTCCTGAGCGCAGGGCGAACGCCCTAACCACTAGGCCACCAGCTGCCCAGTGAAGTGGAACGGATCAGAGTTCAGGAGGGTAACTGAGACTGCTGTGGACCCAGATTCCTGATTAGCACCGCTTACTAGTTCCTGCCCAGCTGGAGGTCATGAGGATCATATATTGGAAGTGGTTGTCTCACACAGTGGCACATTTGACTCATATTTAGTGTGTGAGATGTGAGATATGGGGATTTGTTGACAAAATATTTAACATGCAGTACTGGACAAAAGTCTTGATGGGCCACCCCTCATTTCTTCATATTTTGCTTCCAAGTTTTTAATGTAGTCTTGAGGAGCAGTTCTCCAGGCTTCCTGAAAGACTTCCAAAGACTCTTTCAATCCAGGCCCTGCACCTGACCAGTTTCAGAGGAATGGTATTTTGTTTTGATTTGTTAAGCTGCAAATCAGTGTATGAATCATTTAAGCATATCAAAGAGCATCTAACTTGGGGTCTGAACCAGTGAAGAAATGGGTGTGACAATTCCAGATGACCAGGCTGTTGATCAGTATACTAGTGGTGCTGAACGTTGAGTGGTTGGAGCACCTTTATCTTGGCACCTTCTATCTTTAGGCATTCTGTTTTGCAGTCTGTTGCAGTAAAACATTGTTTACATTTCATTTAATCTACTCAGTATGCCAAAGATATGTCTGTCTGTTTGACAGACAGAAAATAGTGTATTTGCACCACCAATTCGAAGCAAATTATAAATGAAAGGGTCACTTAAGACTTTTTGCACAGTACTGTGTGAGCAAAAACGTACATTTTTGAATGACGTGTTGTGAATGGATCATTGTCTGCATTCTGCATGTAACACACACACAACACCTAACAGGGTCAGTAAGTGCAGGACAATTAGGCCTTAAAGATGCTGCAGGTAAATTGGTCAAATACACTCACAGACCTGCAATCATACAAAGCTGCATTGACTCTGGACATGATATTATCAAAACTCAGCTGTTATGTGTATACACACACACACAAATGCCCAGCTGCCATAGGCGAAAGCGGGGTACACCCTGGGCAGTCGCCATCACGTCGCAGGGTCCCATACAGAGAAGTCAATGCGCCCAACCCGAACACGTATATACGTGTGTGTGTGTGTGTGTGTGTGTGTATAAATGCGATTAATCACTTTGTTACATTCAAAATTAAATAATGAATTAAAAAGTTGCTCAAATTTTTTTGTACTGCTGTATGAACAGAAGTGCAAGAAGATTTGGTTTAAACACTTGAAACAAAATAACAGCAGTGTTCCCTTTAACAGAGTTGTTGTTCATATTTCTTGTAAATCTCCACTTAAACATTAATGTAATCAAATCAAACATAAAACCAAAGCTATTTTCCAATGCCAGTTATCTAATTTGTAATAGAAAAACAAGTTACCCTCAAAGTCCCTCTATGTATCTTGCAGTGTCATTAAAGTCACTGGTGGTGTAATGGTCCATATAATATAGACAGCCGCAACTGGACGCTTGACACCGTGAAAACCACCCAAGACATAGGAGTTTAATAAATTTAAAACAATAAAATATATATTTTTAATTATATATATATATATATTTGTGTGTTAATGTATAGTGTGTGTATATATTAGGGCTTTAAAATTAAAATGTTTGCAAACCAAATGTTATTCCTCTTTTGTTCATATTTTTCATATGTGTCTTCTCGTATGTTGATAAGAATATTAAAAACAGTATGTTTAGGACAGACTTCAAGGTGCGATTAATCGCGAGCTAACTATAGTGAACATAAAATTAATCGCGATTAAATATCTTAATCTACTGACAGACCTAACAGCCCTAATACATATACAGTTTTACGCGGATCAGGAGTCGCGGATTCCTATTTTGCCTTTTTGTGGCAATAAAGAAATATTTTTTGTGTATGGCTTCACACAAGGGGACCTGTTCACCTTGCCAGCGTGTCCCAATACTTTTGTCCCGTGACCTTCCAGGTTGCAAATCTCGGCTGGGATTTTAAGTTTGAATACAGGTTTACCTTTTCATTTCATTTTAAACTCAGATTAATGCATTACCCTTAAAGAAAATGTAAAGTGTGTGTGTGTGTGTGTGTGTGTGTATACACTACCGGTCAAAAGTTTTAGAACACCCCAATGTTTCATGCTTCATTTAATTGAATTTCAAATAGTTCAGGTCCAATGAGTAGCGTGAAATGGTACAAAGGACAGAGCTGAACTGTGAGAGGTTTAAAACTTGTAAGGAGACCCAGAAGCAGGAAATAATTCTGTAACTCCATGCAGTTCCTCTGGT
>JBBPCW010008456.1:0-12063 GCA_037974425.1 Phenacogrammus interruptus
AGTCCAAAAACTCTTGTAGAACTCCTGAATCTTCAGGAACCCCACTGTAGTTATCTGTAGTTATTCAGAAACCTTGAAGGTCAGTTGAAAGGCTACATGCACTGCATTCAGGATTCCCTGCACCCCCCAGAACGCACCCTTCCCTCTGGACTTCTCAGCAGAAACTTTTATCTGCATCTGTCAGAGCTACGTTTTTATGAGCATTAGTGAGGAGCTTGGATAAGCCACACAACACACAGGGTCTATCAATAACACGTGAATGCAAAGTCCTCAGTCATGCTGTCCCGCTGAGCCTGGTCTTAAATCACACCATTGTTCCAGCTTCAAACTAGGGAATGTGCCTGGGACACCATTAGTCTGTGAAGGTATCGCTTGTACATATAAGGAAACAACAGACAGGAACTAAAAATACCATCTTTTGTTTTAGGGGTTTGCAAAACAGGTCCTTACAAAGCTATTTATGGTTAAGGTCAGCTGAAAACACACATGGCCACATTCACAAGCAGATTATTTGTATTTTTGTTCATACTGACCCAAGCTTTAGTGTCTCAAAGTCCGTTTATGAGTCCGCTGTGTTTTGCTCCGTGTTTTTTCTTTGCTTTTGTATTTCTTTACTTTTTGTCCTTTTCTGGTCTCCTACCCGTGACGTCACAGGCTCCCTCTCTGACACACATTTTTAAAGTGACTCGAAAAATGGCTAATTCAGTTTCATGGCTAGAAGCAACTGTCCAGGGTGTACCCTGCCTTCGCCCATTGCAGCTGGGATAGGCTCCAGTCCCCCACCCGACCCTGAATGCAGAAATAAGGGGTTGATAATGGATGGATGGATGGGCTAGAAGCCAAAAGTAGAACCGGCGTAGCTTAGTAGTAGGGCTGGAATTTTAGCAACCCACTGTGTATTGGTGTAATGATAAGGACGTATTTATAATTTAGAAACTTTGTTGCTTCAAAATATTACTAGCAAATAGCCTATAATTATTTACCACGTTATTATGATAGAATAGAATTGAATGCCTTTTTTGTCACTATACACATGTACAATGAGATTACAAAAGATGGGAAACAGGCTGTGCTGTTAGTTTGATGGTTTTTGAGGTTTACATTGAAATAACCTTTACAGTATGCTTTCTTTATTGTCTAGTCAAAAAAAGCTGAAGATGCTACTAATTTAGATTCAGTCATTTAGCTGCATAGCACATTAAATATGATGCAGTTAAATGACACTATATGGTCACCTCACGTAATTGCTGAATCAATTGTGTGGTGTTCCAGGTGGTTGCTAGGTAGTTGCTGTGTAGTACAGGGTGGTAAAGTTTTGTCAGCTAGATGTTATGAAACCTAAGAAGGAAGCTGAAATATGGTTGTTTTGTGTTTATATGTGTTTGCGTGGATGTTGCTAGGTATTAATAGCTATGCTGTATCTGGTGGTTGCTTGCCATTTGATGGGGGGGATGTGGTAATACAGGTAGCTGCTCGAGTGTTTCTAGATTATTGTTGTGACTTCTAGGGGATGAACTAATAGATCTGGGCAAAATGTATGAGGTTGCCTGTGAAAAACTAACAAGATAAACCACACATTAACAAGAATGTAGGCTTAAGAAAAGAGATTTACTCTACAGTTCACTCTGATCTCATGACTCTTTCCTTGTGTTTTGTTGATGCAGAGATGGAGAGGATGATTGACTTTAATACATTCATGCCAATGTTTCAAAAGATCTCAAAGTCCTCAGAAAAGGGCTCATTCGAGGACTTTGTGGAGGGGCTGCGTGTCTTCGACAAGCAAGGGGACGGAACGGTGATGGGTGCTGAACTCCGCCATGTTCTCGCAACACTTGGTACAATACACCTCCTTATATCTTACATTGTAGGTGCCTTCACATGAGAGCTTGCTACAGTATATCACAATAACCATCAGTATTGCAAACAGAGATGGACACAGCAAGACAATAAAGCCAGCCACTGTTTTTACTTTAGTGAAATAATGACATAGAATGGCTTGTAAAAACACCTCTAAACTGCTTTCCATACAAAATACATATATTTACTGAACTGTGTTGAGCTTTTTCTTTAGTTTTGGATCCTTTTGGTCAAAAATAAAATTATAAAACTCCAAAATGGGAGCAGTAAAGCAGTCAAAATGTGGGAAGTCCCTGAATGAACAAAACCAGGTTGTTGTTAGATAATTGTTAAGGCACAGGGTGCCAATATATGGTTGCTATAGTATTTGAAATGGTTGCTAGAATGTTATTAGGCATTTTCTTTGCTATCTGTTGGGCAACTTGGTATTTTATAGGGTGGTGTTCCAGGTGGATGTTAGGGTATTACTGTGTGTTTTCTGTGGTGATCCAGGTAGTTGCAGTGGTGTTTCTAGATTTTGTTGTATTCCAGGTCTATTCAAACACATTTAAATATAAATTCAAGTTTTTTAATATTATTTGTATAGTGTATCTAATGTATTAGTTCTTCTAGTGACAGTAATCCCTTTCTCCCCATGTGTGCAATGCTGTGTCTCCTGGCAGGTGAGAGGTTGACTGTTGGAGAAGTGGAGCAGGTCATGGCAGGGCAAGAAAACTCAGATGGCTGCATCAACTATGAGGGTATGATCAGTATACTGACTCTCTGGGTTCACCATACATTAATGAAAAGTCTATTCAAACATCACCTTTTCATGCACTTTTCTTTTCCCTCCTAGATTTTGTTAAACACATCATGACAGGATGAATGAAGGTAAACTAATCTTGCTTGCTAGTCTTAATTATGAATGCTAATGCAGGCAGCTATATACACATATGTACGTAGATAAGGGTATTCTTGGATGTAAGTGTAGGTTTAATTACTGAGGTGTTATGAGCATGTTATGAAGGTTTTATGAAGTAGAGACCTTTGATTAATCATGACTTACTTAATCATTAAACTAATTGTGACTTCTTTTGCATCTGTGACTTTGATCAGCCCAGTCCAATTATGTTTTGATAATTTTCTAAATGATAAAAGCACAGACCCTGTGCTGGAAAAGTACAGATGCAGGAGATGAAAAATGCTAGTGTCAGTAATGCCATCTTTGTTCCCAAAACTGAACATGCCAACTCCTTTCTGTCCAGATTCCTGAGAGCACTTCATCAGTAGCTGTGAGAGAGATTGAGAGTGACTGCCATCCAGCACCATGGATTTACTGAAGCTTTTCAAATCTAATCACTTCTGCTTAATCAGCAGATGCCCTAGATGTCTAGGCCCTAGTAGAGTTGTCAGATGTCCATGACTCAAATGTAGACTTTGAATTAAAAATGTTACATGTAGTATTACGAATTAAAAAAGAAATTGTTTTTAAACTGTTTCTACTGGCTTCATATTTCAACAAAATGTTGAACCAAAAAATCAAATGCTAATTAACTTCTTAAACTACACAGGTCTGGATCTGGATCCACAGAACCTAATGCATTAACTTCATGATAGATTCGTGTAGTCTATTTATAGTAGTTCTTAAATAACCAGATGCGAAATTATAGTTGGTACTATGTGATCCAATACTGAATAATTTAGTTTTTGATTAATTCAAAATTTTTCATAGGACGAGTATTAGATATAACTGAACACCTCCAGTACACTTGATAATAATTACAGGTCATAAGCTTCCATTACTTGTCTTATATCTCCAGTGTTAAAACTAAAAAAGCAAACATCTGACACAAAGCGGGTTTTACAGTTTGCTTGTATTTGAGGTAAACCAGATTTTTTTGTAAAGATAAATAGCTTTGTTTTTAGATAAATAGCTGCAGTGGGGTGCAGATATATTAGCATATTACAGCACAGAAGCTCTCTGCAAATGAAAAAAAGTAGCTGCAGCTGTCGGAGAATAAAACTCTGGCTCTGTGCATGCTGGCTTTGTCCATGTGCTTTAAGTTCCAGATGCCAGCAGACGGACACATTCCAAAGCCCGGCTCCACTGGGCCCACCTCAGGGGAACGTTGTGGATCAGAAGTCATGCCATGCCTTGCAACACACGAGCTGGTGTTAATTACTCGCACTACATGTACAATTATTACAGCCCACTGTCCTCTGTCTTGCACTAATATAAACCATGGATGGTCAGTGCCCAAAAGGCTACAGATTCCAGCTCATGCAGTGCTTTTTCTGAACCAGGGGGACTTTGTCCCCACTTTGCTCAATTCTGTGAGGATTTGATATCAGCCACAAGAGCAGAAGTGAGATCAGGCACTGATGCTGGATGATGTTCTGGATCAACAGCGCTACTACAGCTCATTCCAAAGATAATGAGTGGAGCAAGTTTGTAATTTTAGTATGTATTTGGATGAGGGATGGGGAGGAGGTAGACAGTCGGGGCAGACAATAGCACACCACTGTAGAGCTAGTAATTACAAAAACCCACCCCATCAACAAAAATATTTTGTCAAAAATAGTTCTTTATGGTGTACCCCTAAACCCACTTAATTGTGCATATACTGGCTCACATGATTGAAAAGCACATGAGCCACTTTTCATATGGCAGATGAGGTGCACTCATGACTCTCAGAAAGAAACAAACACCAGTTAGCTTTCCACACTCGGCCCTGACATCTGTTTACCTCTTTCTTATATGAAGTTTCCAATGGTTCCTTCACAACATGATACTTTTATTACTAATAACTCTAATACAGCGGTCACCAAACCCTCCTTCTGCAGTTACTTCCCAGCTGTATTTAGCTCTAACAAACCACCCCTCCCCCTGATGCTCCAACCAATCAGTGGCTTCATTAGCCAAAGCAGGTATTGCAGATTGTGACAGGAACTATATGGATCTTCAGAACGATGGTTGGTGACAACTTCTCTGAAGTTAAATATAGGTGGTCCAATGTAAGATGTTAGTTGGTGTAGTGTATGCGCTGAGACATCAACTTGTTTGAGAAGATACATTACATGGTGAAAAGTATTCAGTCACCTGACCATTACACCAAGAGACTTTAATGACTTTGCGTTCAGATACATAGACTTTAATATGAAGTTGGTCCCCGCTTTTAGCTATAACAGCTTCCGCTCTTCATGGAAGGATTTCCACAAGATTTTGGAGTTTCTGTCAGGGCTCTGGGTAAGTCAGTCAGATTCTCCCACACCGAACTCATCCAACCATGTCTGTCATGCTGGAATATAAAATGCCCTTTACCAAACTGTGTCCACAAAGTTGAATGTGAAGGATTGAGTAAGGGGATGGTGGAGGCCTAGTGGGTAGGATACTTGCCTCTGGACCAAGAGGTCATGGGTTCGAATCCTACCTTCAGCAAACCACCACTGGGTTCCTGAGCAGGACCTTTAACCCCAAGTTGCTCCTGGGAGACCTTCCTCTGTAGTTAGGGAATGGAAATCGCTTGGGATAAAAGCATCTGCTAAATGCCATAAATGTAAATGTAAGGGGCCTTGCCCAAACCCTGAAAAACAGGTCCCAAATCCTTTGTCCATACAGTGTATTCATCACATAACATATACAGTGGTCGCCAGCCCTCCTCCTACTTCGCTGCTGCATTTAGCACTAACATGCCATTTACGCACCAAGGGCTTCATTAGTTCCCATAGGTGTTGCAGATTGTGCCTGGAACTACCTGGATCTCCATGGTTGGTGACCACTACTCTCAAGTCGCACATAGGTGGTCCTTTTAGGTCAGTGTTAGATGCTAGTGGTTACTGAGGTATGCACTGACATCATCAACTTGTTTGAGAAGATACATTGTGATTTCTTTTGCATATCAAATTCTCTGAAATGGTACAGGAGGCCAAAAATAATTCTGTTAATAAAGAGGTTCACAACACAGCATTATTTTACCATAATTACCTCCTTTAATTTCAATGTTATTTCAATACCCTTTCAGAATAAACACAAGTGTGATCTGGCTGCACGTGCACCTCCTATAATAAAGGCCACCTCCCCCTCCCTTTTATACAGGACTGCCTTCTTGTTTGGGTTGATGACATCATTTTCTAGAAGGGTCCATGGGCATAAACTGTTCTCCACTGACATCTACTGGCTCACTGGTGTATTTTCCACAGCCCAGAGTGTGAGGAAACAGGCCATGTATTGCATATTGGAATTTTTACCATCCTCACACCACTGACAAGAGCCTAGAGCTGAATTTGCATAACTTTAATTATAATAATTCCTAGAATCAGTCAATGATGATTCCGCAAAGGTGCAATACAAACATAAATGAAACAGAAATGAAAGCTGTAGGGGAAATTTCAACAGCTGCCTTTGTAGCGGCCCATGCAATAGCCAAAGGAATTCAAAACCAGCAGGTGCGCAGCAGTGCAGAATGGAAGCGTCTGTGCTTGTTGCATCGTGTTGGTGAGTGGCTCTGGCCACGACCTGAGGCTATTACAGGATGATCTGGATATACACACACCTGACAAACAGGGAAGGGCCAGGCCAGGGCAAATCCCTATCCTTGCCTGTGAGACGACTAACTGACAGATGTTTCCCTGGGCGTTTGTCCAAAAGGAGAGAGTGTGAGAGAGAGAGAGAGGGAGACACTATCTTGTGCCAGCTCTGGAGGTTCCCAGCGTTCTCCCAGCTATTTGGAAGGGGCCTAAATCTCCTGGGATTTGTGCATAATTTCTCAGGCCAGTGTGGAGGCCGACATTCCGGAAGGAAGAAAAAACAACAAAGCATGTTCAGCTACAGATACACATAAACTATATGGACAAAAATACTGGGACACACAGCATACCAAGACATTTTCGACAACACCATGCTTGCAACTTTGTGGAAACAGTTTGGGGAAGAACCTTTTCTATTCCAAAGCAAGCCCCATAAAGATGGTTGAGTGCGGAAGAACTGCACAAATCCCTGACCTCAACCCCTTTCAGTACCTTTGGGATGAACTGGAACAGAGATTGCGAGCCAGGCCTTCTTGCCCAACATCAGTACCCGACCTCATAAAGGCTTTAAAAGAAAGACTCAATCTTGTGAAAAGCCAAGAAGAGTGGAAGCTGTATTAACTGTTATTATCATCATATTAAAGTCAATGGATTTTAATGCATTGTCATTAAAGTCCTTTGGTCTAAGTTGGTATAATGTTCAGTTGTCCCAATTCTTTTGTCCCCTGTTAAGCACACACAGCTTGGGGTAGAAGGTAATAAGACCCCCAGCATTGGGCTGTGGAGTTCTCTGATAGATACTGGATATACTAAGAGCTCCACTGCAGTTCTACAAGATGCTTGAGAAGTTTCTGGACATGCTACGTTTTACATTCCAGGTGTTTTTTTGATAAAGCCCAAATAATGTAATATTTAATTCCCATGTCTTACCAAGTGATGACCACATCTTAATTATCTCATTCCCAAGTCTCACTGGCTACTAATTAATTATAACTTAATTATCTCATTGCCATGCTGCAATTGTGGCCACATCTTCATTATCTCATTCTCATTAATTCCCTACATGACAGTTTGGATGAGGTGATGCAAATTGAACTAGACTGGTGATCAAAAATGTGATCCTGTGAGTCTGTTTCACAAAGTAGCAGTGATCTGATCCAGTGGCACTGGGTACTGTCAGGTTCACAGTACTCTGGTTCAGAGGTACTGGGGAGAAGCAGGGGAGAGGAGGCCAATCATATTGAAATAAACTTGAAAGATGAAAATACGGTCTGTAGGAACGCAATCAGTGGTTCTTCATCTTTCTAGTCCATCTCTTTCCTGCGTGTCTTTTCTTTCAACATTTCTTTTTTCTTTTATTCTCTTCTTTCCTTGTTTCTTTTTCACTTCCTTCCTTTTCCTTTTTTTCTTTTATTAGTTTAATCTTTCTTTCACTTCTCTCTTTTTATTTCTTTCTTGTCATCTCTTCCTGTCTGTCCTGTTTTTCTTTCTTTCTTCTATTTCATTCTTTACATTCCATATTCCTTATGATTTTCTAATTTTCTTTATTTGTTTGTTTTTTCCTCTTTCCTCTCAACCCTTTCTTCTGACCTTTGTTTTTCCTCCCATCCTTTGTTTCATACTTTTCTTTCCTTCTTTCTTTCTCTTATTTTTCCCTCCTACTCTCTTAACTTTCCTTCTATATTTCTTTTTCTTACCCTTCTTTTTTCTTTTTTCTTCTACATTTCCTTCCATCTCTTTAGTTCTGTACTTTCCATCCATCCTTCATTTCTTTCGTTCTTTCTTTTTTCCTTCTCTCTTTTCTTTCTCTCTTTCTATGCTTCCCTTATTTTGTTTTATTTGTGTTCCTTCTTTCTTTGCCTTACTTTCCTTCCTTCATTTTTTCTTCCTTTCTTTCTTTCTTTCTTTCTTTCCCTCTCTTCCTCTCCATTGAGTTATCAGTGTTTCATTTCTCATCAACACTGAAGTCCAATGTCAGCTCAACAGAGCCCCCTCTCTTCCATCAGGCGGCGTCGGGAACTGCAGCACGCGGCAGGCGAGCGCGCGGCGAGGGACTGCAGCTGGAGACACAATAACACGGCGGGCAGCACAGGTAAGCAGCTCGGACTCCTTTTCTCCATGATTCTACATGAAATTCGTTTATTGTATCATCTTTATGTGCATTATTCGACGTGGAGGCATGCGAACTGTCATTGACGTGCGAGTCGGCGCGTAGATAACCGCGTTATCCTCTATATATTAATATATTTAATGTCGCCTGGGGTGGGAGAGGTTGGGCCCGAGCTGCTGTAACGGTTAAAAATGACCGCTCGGTGCTGAATAGAGAATTCAGTTAGGTTTTACCTCTAATAGGAAGGTCTAGACTGAGGCTAGGTAGCAGTGTAACGGCATTTAGACATTAATGTTTACCGTAGAGCCCTCCGTTCATCCTTTAACCGCGGCGTTTGAGCAGAAAACGACGTTTTTCGTGTCGAAATGCCACTATCGTTTTATCCTGGTCCGTTGCTCATTGTGCCGTTTCTTTATGATAGAAAATATGCTTTCAAAGACAGAAGCCCTGCACAAGACATGGATGCCTGATGTTATTCCCTGAATAAGGCAGAATTTTTGGCACCGGAGGTTGCTATTTCCCTCCATAATAGAATGTTGCAGGCTTGATGAGTCTGGAATCAGCCTCTAATTCGTTTTTTTTTCATTCCACTTTAAATTGTGCAGCAGTTCAACGGTAAATGCTGCACCTTTTTAGGTGGAATGAAAAATCTGGTTTGGAATCCTTAAGCATGGAGCCTTAAGCCTCGTGCAGCCATGATATCCCAGCTCTCCTTGTGCTGCTCATCTGCCATTACAGAGCCAAGCCCATGGAGCTGTGAAAGCAAGGCTAATAATGGTGCACATCAGACCCTTAGAAGTCTGGTGTGGAAGGGTGGGGGCTGCAAAGGGAGATGGGGGAATGCTATGGGCACCATCCGCCAGCAGCCTCCAGGTGAAATTGCTCTTTGTTAACAGCAGGTGACCACTGTGAACCTCCTAGGTCTTGCAGCTCAGGGAACATGAAGGGAAGGCCGCTGGATTGGGGAGACACACCCCTCCAGCGATTACAGGACCCACCGATCCAGTTAGATTGGAGAGGACACTCTTGGAAAAGATGCCATTTAGGTCTGACTGCTCAGAGCTGTACATGCCCGATCCCCTGGCAAAACTGGGGTAATTTAATTTATTTGACTTAGACACAGATGTACTAGGTGTAAGGTAATTAAAACCACCAGTTAGGGGGGTTTTCCCCAAACACTTACTCCTAAGCCAATTAGCAGGACTGCCAGGGGGCAGTTATTTATTCTACTCGTGCAAAAGCCTGTTGTAAAACCAGGTTGTATTTGCATATTTTTATTATATCCTTTGGGATTAGTAGGTCCTGTAGGCCATGAACCCATGAAAGAGTTGTTTTGTTAACAGATCAGTCATTGCTGATCTACAGCAATCTACAGGTTCTTGGGGCCCCCAGGGGGCTATAAAGTGGCACTAAGGGGCTGTGAAAAAGAATTCAGTTATGTCTGTAGGGTAAATACTATGTAGTTTTAGTACATGTACCAATATGTCTTGAATTGTGGCAGTTCGGAGCCCAGTCATTAAGGTATCTGTAAGGTCATTAAACAGTGTGTCTCTCATATTAAAAGGTCAGCGATAGCGGCAGAGAAGGTCTGCAATACGGTTCTGGTTAAAATGGGATCCTTAGACTAAAAAATTGTTTTTATTGGACTTCAAAGGGGGTTATGAAGAAAGTAACAATCAATGTGTCTTAATTAAGAGACATGTGTCCGCTTTGGAATGGGTTTGAAAGTCACAAACACTAATTCTTGTGAACATTATCATTTCCAACCTATACCATATACTCTCCCTTTAATACCGTTATATATAAACGAGCTCTTTTCTGATTAGCCCTTCCCTGTTTTCTGCCTTCACCATAATGATAAAAGTAGGCAGAAAACACTTTTTCTAACTTGAACATACATGGGTAGAGTTAAACAGCTGAACATGTAAGTACAATGTTATTAATTTAAAATGGGGTAAATTCATGCACTTGGGTATTTGCTGCCATCTGAGAATAATTTTTAATGGTGGTTAAGCCTTGCAAAAATGCCTTTTTTCTACCAAAAGCCTGTGCTGATACAGGCAGTCTCTCGAAGAGAACAAACTTTGACACAGTGTCATCAGTGGCCCCCCTCCAACTAGCATTCCTGCATGAGCGCTTAATTGGAATGATGGTACTGAAGGAGGAGTTTAGCTTGTTTTCAGCACCCCTCCTCAGCACCTCCTCCTCAGACAAGCTGGCATGACAGATAGGATCTGTGCCACGGGCGCCAAGCTTCATGTCATTCAAAGCAGAAGTGCAGCTGCAGAGACTTAGGCAATCACCCCTCCCAACAGTAAGAGCCTCAACGACTAGATTCTCCAGAGTTCCACGTTTGTAAGTGGCCGCATTCACACATCGGCCAGCATTCACAATGCCCTCCTGATTGGTCAGACTCTTTTATCACCTATAGGCACGATAGTTATTAATTGGTCTGATGCCAGTAAAGAGGTCAAACCTCCCAAATATAAAATAAACTATAAATGGACTTCTATATGGGCTCATGCTTCAATTAATCATTCATTACTAAATTAGTTACTGAACAATTCACAGTAGTTGATGAGTAGTTCATCGTAGTTACTGCACTTTGTACAAGATTCTGAATAATGTGTGGTATATCTGAATAATGTGTGGTAGAATATTTCATAGTGGATATCAAATATTAATAGCAGATGCTGATTAATTGCTGAATAGTTACTGAATAATTCATAGTAATTACTACATTTGTAGTTTTTACTGAATAATTTGTTGTAGTTACTGAATAATGCAAAATAGATTCTGAATAATGTAGCCATTTTTGAATAATTCATAGCAGGTACTGAATAATTAATAGTAGATGCTGAATCATTTTTTGTTGTTATTAAATAATTCATAGTACACCGATTCATTCATTGCAAATGCTGGATAATTCATAGATGCTGAATAATTTGCTACTGAATAATGCACAGTACATATTGTTTAATTTATAATAGATACTGATTAATTCATGGTAATGACTGAGTAATTCAGTTCAATTATTCATAGATGCTGAATAACAAGTCTGGAGTTTTAAAGGGTAATCTCTATGAACTAAAACACACTAATAATAGTTATAGTCCAGGTAATAAAAGACTATCCCTGTGGTTCTCCTTCATTGAGGGGAAAAAATTGGGCAGTCCTGCTGCATGAGTCTAAAGCATATTCTAAGAACAGTCTCATCATAAGAAGTTCTAAACCCACGAAACTGACGTAACTCCAGCATCACGATGCCTCCTCATGGCAGCCATTCTCCAGCCTGACTGCTGTAGGACCGCTGAGCTGCCTGTAAATAAACAGCGCAATCTTGCTTAAAGCAGTTTGAAATGCAAATGCTCATTTAGACATTTGCAGCATCTCTCCATGGACCTCCGTCAGACCTGCTGCTTGAAGAAAGTATTCATGCACGCAAGGAGGAGGGAGGATGGAGAGAGGCAGAGAGGGCGAGAGGGAAGTAGAAAGGAAAAGAGCGATGCTGAGTAAAACTAGGTCAGAGATTCAGGGGCAGTCAACCGTGGGGACAGCATCCCGGATCCAACCAAAACCTTCACACACAC
>JBBPCW010008903.1:0-20636 GCA_037974425.1 Phenacogrammus interruptus
CACACACACAGTCGTCCACTGGCACACCTTTGCACACAGTCACACCGTTGTCGACTTACACACATGCTGTACTTTGGTTTATTAGATCTATGTGCGAAATGACAGCGTGATATGTAATGACCCAAGACCACTGATATCCCACAGTCTAATGCAACACACCTGATTGAGCTGATGAAGCTTCAGAACATCTGACCGGGGTTGAAAACTGGTAGATCTGATTACAACTGCAATAAAACTATTCTTGAGAATAAACTTGAACAAACCTGCCTGTTCTGAGCACACCAACATCTTACTTCTTGAACAAAAGCTCAAGAAAAGGAAAATAAGCACACATCCACACTCTCGGCTTGTGATGCCAGTAGCCATCGAGTCAATACCTTGTCCTTGAAGTCGGTGTGGTTCTGTAGAATGGCTCGTTGATAAGTTCCAGTTCGAACATAATCCTGCATCATGTTCTGCTGCTGAGAGAGGTAGCCATAGAACTGCAGCACACAGAAACAGAAAAGTTAATTGAACAAACAAACAAAAACAAATAAATATAAAAGTGTAAGCTGATGAAACAGCTAATCATCAAGAAAACCTTTTTAACCATGAGTTCTCAGTACACTGAGCCACTCTGACAATATGGGGGCAATTGAACCCACCTCACCATCTGATTACACATTATGGCCTGATGTGAGCGTGCACGAGTGTGAGCATCTCCGTTTTCACAAATGGACACACCTGAAAGTACTGAACAGCTGATGACTCCTCCGTTCTCTCGCTGAAGACTGAACATTCGTTGAAGTGTCCACGGCAGTTCTTCAGGAGATTATAAAAGGAGGAGAAATCTGGATGGCGACAAAACAGCATCAGTCATCAGGTCAGGGCACAGTTTAATGAGCTTATTAGGCTAATATGGGATAGGCAAGGAAATTCCAGGTCTTAGTATTAATCATTTATCTGGAAAAGGCTAATGTAATTTGAAATAAACTAATAAATTGTGTATTATCTGGTAATATATAAATAAGCATGCAACTGAGAATGTGATGAGAGGAGCAGCTGATTTTACATTTAAAGCCAAGTCAATTGGAACCATCTATACAGAAATATCCCACTAAAAGAGGACACATTTGTAGAGGAAGCCATTACTCTGAAGGAAATCACTAGTATGGATTAACTTGTATACCATTTGCATGCAATTAAATGTTGCAGTTTTCTTCCTCTAAACACAATAAAACATGCTCCTGGTACATTTAAATACTATATGTTTGAATGAACTCACTGACTTCTCTATTACCGGTAGTGTACATATTTTGTCATGTTCCTCTTTGGAAACAGACTCCAAAGAGCTGCGTGTGTGGGCCAGGGGTTTGAGCGCGAGTTACCTGTGGGGGAGGCGAATTGCAGGAGAACGCTGTTGCAGCCGAGTGTGATGATGAAGGACTGTTTCCCAACGCGGCTGCACTCCGTCTCCCGCGACACCGAACACTTAAAGACAGACGTCTCCTCATCTGCAACACAAACACAATTTAGTCCACAGATGGAAGGCAGAGGGGAATCAGAATCTGAAAGCTTTATTGATCGAGGAGGAAACTGCCCATGTTATAACTACACAGAGGCAAGAATATAAAACACAAAACTCTCCAGAAAATACTTTATCACTATTACACACAACAGACTCAGTATAGAGAACAAACCACTACATTTATATCCACCTCTTACATCCAGCCTTTTGCGTTTATGGTGTATTTCCTGGAGGTTTTATTTTGATTTACATTTTATCATATTGTTCTCATTTTTGTGTATCTCTGCAGTCATAAAATATGCAGCTTCCACCAGGATCAATAGAATTTTGATTCGAATTCCATAAAATAATAAAAAAACATCAAAAGCGCAGGCAGTAGATCATCCCAAAAGACTGCACATCCTGCAGCTTCCCTTTAATGTTTATTTATAGTCAGTGGACATAAAAGGTTTAAAGAATTGTGCTTAGACCCTATAATTGTGTTTCTTCTATTCCACATCTTCAGTGCTGATATATGAACTCAAATCACACATATCTAAACGTGTCGCAAGCAAAACACATTGCTGTCGAAAAGTTCGCGTGGTCGGAGCTTAAGGCCAAAACAGCAGTGTGTGTTTTAAACCAGCAACTTCCTTCCTTTAGTCTGTAAAGTGTAAGACTTGGGTTCAACAATATATGTTTTTGTTTTGGCCACTTTAGCTCATTGAAAACAGCCACGGGCGGCTACTCTGGCTGTAAAGACCAGACATGGAAGCAATGCAGACCTACACTTGACTCATGTACGTTCATCTATTTAGCAGCAGATTCCTCTGAATCTCCCCTCGGAGCACCATATATACAACAGATAAAAATATACAGTAATTACATTTCAGCAATCAATCAATAACATTTTCTGTTGCTGATTCTGATATATTACAGCTTAAATTACATTAAAAGCACAAAGAGTATTTTACAATTTAGTTAAAAATGATAAATGAGTAAACGTTTCAGGATTTCTGCACATCTTCATTCCCTCAAACATCTAAAAACGTCCAAGAACTGGAGCACTCACAGAACCCAAAGACTTCTCATGAGTGCTCAAGTACAGTTCTGCCTTCTGCCATATTATTGTTGCAATAATGAGTGAACATGTGATATTATGCAGCCCTAGCAGATCCCATTACCACAACTGAAACTGCGATCACTTCCTCCTTATGGAATGTGAATCTCATCACACCACACTCCTATACTTACATATTCAAGATGATTCATCATACTTTTAGTGCCAGCATAGCATGCCAGGCTTTTATAGCACATTTTATGAAGCATTTTTCTTATAAATTAGCTTCTTTATGATCTCTTCAGGGCGTCTCTGCTCTCTTAGCTTTAATGGCCATGTGGAAAGCGGAGATGGATTCAACTAAACGAGCTAAAAATGGATTTATTAAACACAACTGTGCTATTTAAACTTTTTGCTAGTGAAATGTGCTGTTTATGGTAAACTATTCATGAACTGACTACTCATCAAGGCATCGGTTATCACAAGATGAGTGCCAAACGGGTTAATAATGTGTAATGCTGAACACCACTTAATTATTTCAGGTTCCTTAACATTATTTCTGTTCTTGATTACACACAGCTACTTCTGTAGAATGATACACAGGGACAATTCCACTCAAACGTGCATTAAGCAACTCTGTAATTAAAGCACTACAGGAACTTTAGATTTACAGCATTTGGCAGACGCCCTTATCCAGAGGGACTTAATCATTAGTTGCAGGGACAGTCCCCCTTGAGACACTGGGGCTTAAATGTCTTGGTCAAGGACACAAGGGGGTTTGAACCTGTGACTTTGTGGTCATCGGTTTCACAGGCAACTGTTTTACCCGCTAGGCTACTACCACCTCCAATTATTTTATGAAAAACACATTTTTCCAAAAAAGCTGGTGTTGACAGCATTCTTGCTCCTGCTGCAGGGTTAAAACAACATGCCAATCAAGATTAGCTAAGCAAGATTAGTTAGGGCTAACGCTATTGATAGCTCGCATTTACAGTGGCTAAAGAAACTAGCGTCAGGGCTGCACACTGGGGACAAAATAATGGAAACAATGTACTGTATTAACTCTGGCAATCTGAACGCATTATACAAAAAATTATTTTTTGAATAAGAAACAGACAAAAAATGTATTACTTGTATTCGGACATTTCTGTAATGATAAAACTCTAGTAAGTTTAGATGTGCTTTACTAATTTATATGAAGGGGATACCGATATTGATATACATATTAAAACTATTTTCCAAAATACAGACATCACATGAAAAGCTGTGAGACTCAGTTCTTTCATGATGGCTTTGTTCTAATAAGTTTAGTCCAATCTGGCTTGACTTATTTGGATACGCCAGCTATGTTATGTATAATGCTGCATAAACACCAATAGGAGCTGTCCAGAACATTCTCCACATTTACGTACTGACCAGTTAGGAACCAGTAACAATTTGTTTCCCGTTCTTGATAGCCATTCCTACTACCTGATAAGACTGCCAGGCTAAAAAAAATTTCACTCTTTTTAGCTCCACCATCATTGTTTAGATTTATAGCTGGGAGATCCCAGTGCGCATCCCAGTGATTCCATGACTTAAAATTACAAATGCCATTTTCTCACTGACACAAGGAACCAAAAAGGTTTTCCATTACAAATACAGCAACCTGAACCCAAGCTGCTCTACGGCAGGGCTGAAAGTGGGCCATAGCTGAGTTAAACTGCATCCCTGCTTTCTGATTGGTCGAAAAGTCAACACAACATAGAAAGAGACCACTGTTTATTTACTGTGCACACAAATAAACAACATTGGAGACAAACTAACAACTGGCAAGTCGAAGAAGCGCAAGCTCCACAGTCTAAATGAAAAACTCAATGCTGAAATGCTGCACAGCAGTTAATTATTTCAGGTTCCTTAACATTATTTCTGTTCTTGATTACACACAGCTACTTCTGTAGAATGATACACTACACAGGGACAATTCCAATCAAACGTGCATTAAGCAACAGTGCAATTATAGCACTACAGGAACTTACAGATTTACAGCATATGGCAGACGCCCTTATCCAGAGCGACTTATTAGTGCGCACAAAAAACTAACAACTGGCAAGTCGAGAAAGCGCCAGCTCAACAGTCTAAAATTAAAAATTCAAACACTACAAAAAATAAAACGCAGATCACAATAAGAAGCAGCTCTGACAGAAAAACTTTCCACTGGTTCGACTCCATGGACGTGATTTTGGGATGATAACCAGCCATTTAAAGAAAAAAATTACTCAAGACAAGTGCAGGAGCAGGTGACTTTAAATTAGTCGCATAAAAGTGTTGCTTCACTTCAGAAAGGTGGAAACTTTAGGTCTGAGAACAGGCTGTTTCTCGCCTGTTATACCCTGATGGGCTGCCAGAGTTTTCTGAAAACTAATATTATAGCAGTTGTGAAGCGCATGAACAAACTCACTGCAGTGTGGAACTGTAAAATACATTCTGTCTTTTGCAGACTCAACAAATGCAGAAGTGGAACTGTGAAGTCTGCAACAGAAAAGAGTCTGCATTTTGCCCTTATTTGCAGTGGCAGCATTCACACAGTATTGTCTTTATGGAAGACGGTATCTTAACTGTAACTGGATCAGTAGTAACTGATATTGATGAATCAGGTTAAACAGTATTGGAGAATGTATCACTAATAACATGCTGATAATTAAAGCACATTTCCTCTGGTCTACAGGAACCATGCTGTACCTAAACTGTACTGCGATCATACAGGAATAAAGCTGTACATTACACTTTTGCGCATTATACAGCATCAGTAAACAAAAAAAGCCCAAAACACTTCAGCTGAACCTCAGGCAGGTCTGATTTTGATTTGCAAAAAACATGTATTATAATGGAAAGAGCCTTTATTAAATTATTGATTGGATCTTACACTCTGACCCTTTGTATTAATGGGGGTGTTACATGGTCCTTAATCTGTTCTTTCAGAGCCTTTGTAATAATCTTTGCTGGAGATCCTGATCATTGTGTTTTAGCTCTTAAAGGATGAGAATCAGAAAACGTTGCTGATCACAATTGTACATAGAGACAAAGACAAAAAAGGAAGAAATATAATACAGCCTCAAAATATAACTGTTTTATAACAATGTTCCTGACTTATATAAATCCATCAGTCTATCAATCAAACATAATATCCATTAAAAATCTATGATATTTACGTATTTACACTAGTCTAGAGTCAAAATTGCAACTGTGATTATATACGTTTTTTCTTCAGCCTATAAAAATGTGTTGGTACAAGCAGTATTATAGACTTTTATTCATTTACATTTATGGCATTTATCCAAAGCGACTTTCATTCCCTTATTACAGGGGACGGTCTCTCCCTGGAGCAACTTGGGGTTAAGGGTCTTGCTCAGGGACCCAGTGGTGGTATGCTGAAGGTAGGATTCGAACCCATGACCTCATGGTCCGGAGGCAAGTATCCTACCCACTGAAATACCTCCACCCCCATATAAATATATTTAACTTACGGACTACATGGTGAACTAGTTTTGTTGCACGTGACAGAAGAATATGCAGTAACACTGCATAAGAGTGAAGGAGCTTTCCTTTTCCTGTGGCTTATTTGATTCTTTATGATATTATTTGAATCTTTATGATATTATGATATTAAAACTGGTATTATTTTTAAGTGTCTAGAAGGGAACTGTTTGTGTCTGTGTGTCTTAGCAGTTGTAACAAAAACAAAGTCATACTAAACCATCATTTCTAAGAAGTGAATACAATGTGCTGTGTCTACCGTTCTGGAGATTCTGATCTTTATATTTGTGCTCTTAAAGGAGACAGATCATGTGGCTTATGTTGCAGACACACTGAGACACACAAAACAAAACTGAAGTGTTATTATAGAACTATTTGTAAGTGCATAAATCATGCTGTGCCTCTACTGTTCTGGAGATCCTGATCTTTACCAGAATCACAGACCAGAATCTAAATCAGGAAACTGTACTGATCCTGGAGGAAACTGCTTATACTGCGTGCACACACACAGATAGAAGAAAGCAATTTAAAATACAGCATAAAGTCAAAATAAAACAGTCCAGAATTAGTTGTAAGCGTTTAGAAGGACTAGAATAAAGCCCAGAAACATATGAAGTCAAAACCAAACTAATGCATTATTGAAGCACTGTTTTTCACAGACACAGAAAAACAATATAAAATAATATAACGTCAAAATAAAAAGAATGCATTATTTATAAGTGTATAAATGTGCTCTTGATGCAGCAGACCCAAAGCCAAGAAAAGTATAAAATAATAAAATAGCCAAAACAAAACTAAAGCGATATTAAAACAAAGTCAAAACGAAACTCTCCACACATTTAAAGCATTTAAAAGTGCACAAAGTGTTTCTTCCAAAAGTGCCCGGGTCTGGAACAAAAGCCCCCGGCTGCTGAAAGAGCAGGCGGGCAGGAGGAGAGCGGGGAGGCGGGGGACCCGCTATTGTGTACCACAGAACAAAGATGAAGGTTGAGGATGATAGAAGCAAAAAAAATGAATGAGTTGAGAATATTCCTAACTCTGTAGAACAAGGAGGGGATATTTCAAACCTGTTCTGGTCCGATTAGAGCCAATGCGTAACGCTGGCAGGGGGAGTGAGTGTTGCGCGTTTTTTAAGCTCGGATGGCGCACCATGTTAATGTTAAACGCGCACAACATACTATATCTCCCCCTGTCATCAGACAAATGTGAAGCTTAAACCTCCAAACAGAATCTAAACTCACTTGTTTTGCACCGACAGCTGCACTTTATGCCTCTCTCCGCGCCATGCAGCATCAATAAGCTACCAGCTAACTGCTAACTCCTAACAATTTACTCTTATTACCTTTTTCACAGATCTGGAGCACAAATTATGTCTTTGATTATTTGTGCCTACTCTGAATATGCATTTAAACACACTACTGAAGCTTCAAAAACTTCACTTTGCTGACAACAGTGTCTGTGCTAGCTCTCCTGCTAACCTTCCCAGGACCAACGTGGTGCGTAAGAGTGGTGCAAATAAACCACATACAGCTTAAATAAACTAACAAAACTATACCAAATAAACCTCAGTTTAATGGTCAATGGACTATTTTTTAAAACAAAACCCACACACATGGGAAACGTAAACATAAATAAAATAATTAAGCAGAAATAGCCTTATTAGCTTGTTTAGGCTAAAGGCTAAAATGATCTGAGGGGAAATAAAACAGCCCCCAACTTTCGGAAATGTGCAGAATAAGTTGTGGTTTAATGGTTGGAATTCTACTATGTGACAAAAGAGCACAAAGCTATGTTCGGGGAAGTAAAAAGCGACAATTAAACTGGAATAGCAGTGCTGGCTAAAGGCTAAATGCTAATGCTAAATGCTAACAGGAGCCGGACACAAAGGAGAGGGAGAGGAGGCAAGCCGGGCGCACTCACTGTTGGAGAGGTTCAGGAGAGCCGCGTCCTGCGTGGTCTTCACCTCCAGCCGCAACGGCTGCTGCTCCGAGTGCCGCTGGATGTCTCCGTTCGCGTCCCCAATGGAGAGGAGCCGCACGCCGGGGAACACGGACACCGCCATCTTCGAGCTCGGATGGGGGGAGAGAGCAGCAGCAGCACCCGCTCCGGTCCGATCCGCTCCGACCTCCCTCGGACCCGGCCTCCACACCGCCCCCAGCCGGCCAAACACGCGGCCTCCACACCGCCCCCAGCCGGCCAAACAAGTGGTCCTCACAGCAGAACAGGCGATTCTCGGAGCGTCCCGGTAACAAAATATGGCCACTTTATCGTATCGTTTTGCACACCAACAATTTTATTTATTTATTTATCTTTACTATTGATTCATACTATAATACAATGGATACGTATGCCCTGCACAGTCAAACCCAGCTCCCAGTGATTTATTTATTTATCTGAATCAACAAAATCACCACTGACATTTGGGGTGATTGGTGGCCAAATCTACGGACGCCCAGTGGCACATTTCAGCTCAACAACTTCATGTTCACAATCTCCGTTCCAGTTCATTCTGAAGGTGTTGGATGGGGTTGAGGTCAGGGCTCTGTGCTGCCTGTCAAGTTCTTCTACACTGATCTCTTCCAGTGTCTTTATGGAGCTCGCTTTGTGCAGTGGGACACAGTCATGCTGAAATTGGAAAGGTTCTTCACCTAACCATGTTCACAAAGTTGGACTCATGATGTTGTCCAAGCATTAAGATCACCTTTCACTGGAAATAAGGGACTGAGTCCAAACCCCCGAAAAACAAGTGTCCAAATACTTTTGTTCACCTCTTACTGGCCACTTTACCACAGCTGTACAGGAACCATTCTGTATCTAAACCATACTGTGATGGGTCTGAAGTTGGATCAGGTTCTGATGTTCCAGTACATTTCAGAGTTTCTGACTCAATTCTCTCCCAGTTTATGGCCAGTCGTCCCAAAACCATGTCCATGTCCAAAACTCATGTTTTCTAGTGAAAGCTGCTCTGGAGGAAAATGTCGGTGACCCAGATGCTGTAAGAGAAGAGAACACATAGCCTAAAATATATTTATTAACAAAAGTCAACAACAAAGTCTGCAACAACATCAGAAATACTCGACACTCAAAAATGTCATGGAATAACTTTATTGGACAAGTGCATCCACAATACATTTAACTGCTTGTGTGTGTGTTAAGGCACCATGTAGCTGATGGTTTACAGTATTTTAAAGAAGAAGAAACAGTAAAAATAAGTGATATATATATATATATGATATTTAAAAAAAAACATTTTCAGGTAAATTCTTCATATAAACTCAAGGCTTGCATAATATTGCATGTGATGAATTGACTGAATGTGTTGTGATTAGGTCACATGAATGTGTGCGGATGCGTTGGATGGTCCTGTTTTTGAAATATTTATCATATAAGTAGGAGTTCGTCCTAATTTTAAATGCAAAGTTGCCACTTCAGTAGGAATACTTGACTTTGTACAGTAATATCTGCATTGGTTTTTGAAGGCATAATATCAAATCAAATCCTTTACAGCAGATACAGGCTTGGACTTCAGTGTACTTGAGCGTGTGTGTCTGTGTGTGAAATGACTTACATTGATATTTCAGTTTGGTGTGCAGCATTCACATATACAGTATCATGGAAAAACCCTAAAAAAGTTTTGTTTGCTATTTAACTTAGTTGCAGTGTTTGAAAATAATATACTTGGTGTGTTTCACGGCAAGCTTGTGTTTGGCACAATATTTAGCTTTTTTTTTTTGCATACACAAAAAAAAATACATCAACAAAATCTCTATGGGGAGAAGACAACATAGTACTTCCTGGATTTTAATTTCATTGATTTAAATGAACACATTTCCCACATGAATAAGAAACATTTAATCAAAACTGTCTTTCAATGACCAATAATCATATTTTCACATTTATAGAACATGTAATACATTTTATTCATGTGGAAATGATAAATGCATTACTTTTTCAGAAAAGAAACCCATGGCAACAGAATTCACTTTAATTGTATAGTGTAGTGTTTGTTATTAATAGTCTACGTCAGCGGTCCCCAACCTTTATTTCGTCACGGACCGGTTTAATATCAGAAACGGCCCGGCCTTTAAGGAGTGGCAGATAAATATACGTATTTATACAAATAAATAATACGCATAAAAATGAGGATATTTTAAATATAATAATGGGGTATCTTTAAAATATAATAATAAACGTAAATCCAATGTGTACTCGCAGCTTTATTAACAGCATTTTTATAACAACGAGCCGACAACAGAACACGGGTACCATCCACAGGTTTTTTTTTCTGTGCAGCCTGCGGACTGGTACTGGCCCGGGGGTAGGGGACCACTGGTCTACGTAACTTATGTTAATTACTAGTTAATTATGGCACTTGTTAACCCATCAATATTCATTTAATGTAAAACCTTCAAAAGATCCCTAAATACAATCATTAAGAGATTTAAAGTCCATGTGATGTTCCACCACATGGTAATGGTCATATGGTTGCCACCAATTTACAATTTACTTTCTAATAAATCTAATACATTTGATCATTTAAGGAAATACAGCACAGAAGGAAATACAAAACAGGACAAAAAGAGACAGGAAAGTAAGACTATTCAGTGTTTGGAATCAAAGGCCTGAGGATTTTTGTGTTTTTTTTTCCTTCCTGACACAAAAGGCACACTAGAGCTTTTACAAAAACCCTTCATTTTTACAGTAAATGAGACAGAATGTAAAATCCCATCTCTTAAAGGGCCAATATCCTTCTTTTATTTGAAAAAATCTCACTTATTTTTTTAAATAAAAGAGTTAGAATGTAACATTGTTACTATTCAAATGTACCGTTAACTCCATATAGTCCATATATGGAAACCAAACTTTGTTTGAACTTCTGCTTTTTGTGATGTCACAAACACCAGCACATTCACATATACTGGCCTCACATCAAAGTTATAAATGTTTAAGCCTGGACGTTTTGAATGAGGCTTAATAAAGGGCTGCCACCAGAACAGAGCCCATTTGCTCATTAAGGCAGAGTGGCAGCCTGTTTAAATCGAAGGAATAAATACAGAATGGTAAAGTCTAATGATGAATTACCCTTTTGGTACATAAAAATCACATGCGTGTTTTGAGGGGTCTCAGTGGAAATAAAAGATGCGAAGTATATGGGCCCTTTAAGGTCAGATTTTGGGACACAACATAGGATTTAACAGCAAACCTTCAGTAGCTCCTCACACAAAAATAAGTCATTTTAAATGTAGGGGTTGAGCTGCTCCACTCCTGAAGTGAAAGAAGAAACGCTTTTGAAGCCTTCTTTATTTTCCATTCTGGAGAGAGAGACAGAGAGACAGAGAGGAAGGAAGGAGAGACAGAGCGAGAGAGAAGGAGGAGAGACAGAGAGAGAGAGAGAGAGAGAGAGATAAATAATTGTAACAGCTGACAGACAGCTGACTGATTTCAGGCTCTCAGTCTCATATCAATATAAATGAATTAGATCATGAGATGAACAACCTGAGAGCTAAACATAAAAGATTCATCAATAGGAGAACTTCACTCAACAGACTGATAAACAAACAGATAAACAACAGAAAGAGAACAGACAGATAAACAGACAGATAAATAGGCTGATGCACTAAAAAGCTTCATTAATAGTGGTAGGCACCGAAAGCATTTTTGAAATTAAAGTAATACTTCTCAATATCTCCTGCTATTTAAATTAAGATCAAATGTTCCCGTCCACTCTCTACTTAGTGAAGTAGAAGAACGAATTTCGTGGCGCGTTCACATATAACAAATGGACACTTTGCACTTATACTTATTAAATTATGAGCTTAATACATGCTTAATTGTTTTAGCTGATATGCTGATCATTTGCTCATATAAAGCATATGTTTACTTCCAGTTTAGAAGTACACCACACAGCACAAGGTGTACGTTGTTGAACTCACCGTTCCTTGGGAGGACACAGGAAGTCTTTGAGAGGAAAAAGCTCAAATACTCAGGGCAACAGAGGCCGAAGAGCGAGACTGCAGTGCAAAGATCTATCCGGTAGAAGTTGGATGTCGTGGCTTTGTTGCAACCTCTACGGTGAAACTAATGAGGGCCCTGGGAATTAGCGGACAGGCCACCAAGGAGCAAGCAAGGTGGCAGAGTGGAGCAGCCAATGGTTATGACTGAAGAGAAATGACCCTAACTGGTCTCCCAAATAAGGAGACTGGACAAACGCAGTGTGGGTGGTTCTGGGACGCCAGGATCCACTACTAAACCTACTAAAGATGCCGTGGGCATAGTCAGTGAAACGCTGAACCCACTTGACAACGCAAATTATGTGCCTGTCCAGATGGATCACAAACAGTTCCAACAGCTAACTGCTCATAATCCATTCATGGGTTAGGTATTTTGGACCTCTGTGGCGGCGGATGTTGGGTTGTGAAGGAGTGCCATTACGGAAAAGGACACATCGAAAGCGGGTCTGCCATAGGAGACAGTAGAACCATTCTTGACAACCTTGATGTCGTGTCTATTCAGTCCAAAAAACAGAGCAGTCTTAAAAGTATGCAGTCAGACATAAGCCTGACTCAGGGAAGGTGACGCCCCTGCCATGTCCTCAGGCACTTTGTATTAATAACATCACACCCTGTGTGTAACTGAAATCCTGGACAAACCATACCGGTTTGAAGGGGGACATTCAGTGAGGCTGTCCGTTTAATATGCTGGAGTGTTCTTTTTTCCATTTAACATGTATGTAGCAATATTTCTACTTAACAACTGTGTAGTTCCATTAACAACATCAAACTACCATTAATGGAAGACACTACAGCTGAAAAATATAGACGAAATGTCCACTTTTTTCTGGTCGCTGTGGCCGTTTCTAAAACTGTAGACGTTAAAAGGAAAAGTTCAGCAATTCCTGCTAACTGTGGCTAACAATAAGTGGAAGCCGACAGCAACCAATTACCATAATGTGCAAAAAAAAACGGCAACTAAATTAATTTATGGCTGAATTTTTTAGTTGGATTATGCCACAATTCAGCAAAAGTTTAACAAAGATGCTCCTGGTCACACCTGGTCCTGTGAGACTAGAAGACGACCACAAGGAAAACAGGCAGAACGACTTTAATGACTTAATGACAGGAGAAAAATCACATACGGTTAAAGCAAGTTATATAATACAGTCATTTAAGAATGTCGTTACCTCAGAAGAGTTCACAGGATTTAGGGGGCCGGAATGGATTGTCACTGGATGGGACGCCTACAAGCAGAGGGTCTTTATGGGCATTTTGCAAGCAAAACGCCTTCAGGTCTGCTGCAGCTTGTGACACCTAACATCATTTAAAAAGAAAAATAGTATTTACATTAGTGCATAGATTATTTTTTTGATCTAGATTAATCTCACAGTAATCTTGAAATTAATCTAGATTAATCTAGATTAAAATGGCTCATTTGAATTCTACTATTTTTAAATTATATATCTAAACATTTCATACAAGATATGCACTTTACAAACAGAAACATGACTATGACTATGAAGAAATTAAAAATAATAAGTCTAGCTTTATTTAATTAAAATGCTGTCTTGGCTGTTGAAGCTGCTGTAGGTAGCAGGCGGGCATTAGGACCCAGGCAAAGCTACACGGCGCTGCTTGTTAGCGAGTAGCAACCGGAGCCCGTTCAGTAATATTTCTCTGGTAGCTCTGTTTGTACTCAGTTTAACAGAACAATACTATGAGTGTCCATAACTGTTCACTGCTTAAATTTACTTGTTTCCTTAAGTGAAAGGAAAGATTTGGTGAAAAGTTTTCAGCCATCTATACACGCTAATTCCTTCCTACAGCCCTGGGGGCTAAGCCCCCCTAGTGATGTCCCTGTTTCACAGTAGGCAGAAGACCCCTTCTCACCCCCTACAGTGCAATTTGGCTAGGTATACATCTGCACTAAAATATCAAGGTGAAAGTCATCATCTATTTGTGGATAGATTAACGGCGATATTTTTTTATGGGCCCACACGACCCACCATACACACACACACACACACACACACACCCCAGCCGCATTACTGTACTGTAGTCTTTTTATTTCATTTTTTACCCCCTTCATCTCCATCAGTGGTCAGGACCCCACCTGGATCACTAGTGAGTAAATATTATTATGGGGGTGGATCATTCTTATTATTATGGGGGCACACTAATATGGCTGTGGAATTTTTTACACCTCAGTATCTCTGCTGGACTGAGAACTGTCCACCAACCAAAAATATCCAGCCAGCAATGTCCAGATGAAGGACTAGAGGATGCAGTGCAGTCTGTCCAGCAGGTCAGATGTGTCTAACACAGTGCATGTATGTTAACCATCAGCTGCACATATGTTAACATGCTACGACCATGTGAGTGGCCCTACTGTGCCCAGATTGATCCGACAAAAAATATCTGCTCACTGGGGGTCCTGACTGTGGTACAGGGGCGACTGTTACACCCAATAACAGGCTCCAAACCATTATTAGTGTAAATTATTAATATATAATTTGAGATGCATTTTTGTGCTAAATTATTACAAATATGATTTACTAATGGTGTAACAAATATTAACGTAAATTCAGCTAAATTTCTATATAGAATATAACTTTTTTTTAATACTGAACACAGGGATGGTACACAAATCTAGGGAAAATAGCCCTGTACTCAGAGGTGGCAGGTTTGCTGCTGATTGGCTGCTGCCCTGTGATGCATGTCTGGCAGATGCAGTCCAGCTGGACTTATCTCGAGTTTACCTTTTTCTTTAAGGGTAATGTATTAAGCTGAATTTAAAATGAAATGAACATGTTTTGGGAGCATATTTGGGGCATACACTATAAAAATTGGCATTTCCAGGCATTTTTAACCACATCACAAATTCAAAGTTTTTCACAATCCGCGGGTGCTCTTGGAACGTAACCCCCGCAAATTTCAGGGGTTGACTGTACTCTATATGGAAAGGAACACTATACACAAATACTGAGGTTTAAATACAATAGATAAATAACGTACAGTTAAGTGAATTACTAATAACACTAACAGAGGTTAGGAGTCAGCTATCACTGTAATAGAGATCAGTAGTACTGAGATAAGTAGCGATTTTTCACATTATATAGTTCTCTCTCCGTCCCGGTGTAGGCAGCCTTAGCATAAGCAATTTCCTCCAGGAACAAGATTTCTGATTCCAACAAATGATGTGGAGAAATACAGGGACTACAGTCTGTAACTGTGAATTATGTTGTGTCTCTCAAGGGAGAGATAAAAAAGTTGCATCATCTTCTGCTTAAGGTATACACAGTTACACAACAGAGCCATATATGAACAAAAGTATTGGGACACACCTGTTTTTCATGGTTTGGGCTAGTACCCTTATTTCCAGTGAAAGGCAATTTTGTCAAGACATTTTTCACAACGTCATGCTCCCAACTTTGTGCACAAAGCAAGCTCCAGTAAGACATGACTGGATGAGTTTGGTGTGGAAGAACTTGACTTACTCACATAGAGTCCTCAATCCCATCCAACACCTTAAGGATGAACAAGGGAGAATGCGACCCAGGTCTTCCCATCATCAGTGCCTGACCTCATAAATGCTGTACAGCAAAATTGAGAATCTGAAAACTTTAAAAATTGCCAAAAATACCCAAAATCTTGTCATTTAAGTACCTGCAATGTCATGGCATAAGGCGTCCCTATACTTTTTGCCATGTAGTGTATTTTTAAAGGGGGGTCAGAAGGACATTATTTTTGGAACCCTCACATGTAAGGCGGTTCTTCCTGGAGGGGAAAGGCGTGTGTGCGGATGGTCTCTAATTAGGATGTGGCCAACAATGGCAGCACTGTCACACGGTTTACAATCAACAAAGCCCCTCTCTGTTCAGGACACACGCCCCTCTCACCACAGCCCACCAGCACTAACACGTGGAGCTGCAAGAGCCGGGGGTGAAACCACACCATGTGGAGGCTATTCTTACTTTTTCCATTCATTTAAAGTAAAGTGGCCCCTTGCAGTCATGGAAGTACAGCACACAGTGTGAAATTCCTTCTCTGCATTTATCCCATTCACGAAGTGAAGCAGCGGGTGGCTAGGAACCCAGCATCTGAGCAGTAGTGTGTGGGGATGGTACCTTGCACAAGGGAACCTCAGTGGTGCCACAAACAGTCCTGGAATCAAACCCACAGCCTTCTGATTACAGGGACAACTCCCTACAACCAACTGCCCCACCTGACGCTCATACAGACTAAAAGTAAGACTGTATCATAACATAAATGCTCTCCAGAGTCTTCTGTTTTACTTTTGCACAAAAACCTATCAGAGAGTTTCTTCTGTAATAAACTCTAACAGATGTTCTGCACTGTTTACACCTGGGAGACAGTTTGGATGCTAATCAATGCTAATATAGGTAAACAAGCCTCATTTACCTGTAATAACTAAAAAAAAAAACACTTAAAAAGCAAAGCACACTTACCAAACATGTTTGGCCTGACTAACTACAATTAAGATAAGCAAGAAGACACGTGAATATTTGTTTTTTAAGGCATAATTTCTTTTGAAAGTTACTTGTTGCCAGGGTAAAGCTGGATGACAGGTCTTTAATAAGTAAAAATATTTGATTTAAGATTCAGTACAACTGTATAATATGGTTAATACGAAGTATTTATACAGAAACTTTAATGTACAGCCCTGAGAAAGCAATTTTAAGAAGACAGGTCCCTGTAAAAGCGGGTTTGTCCGGTACAGACACGCCCTGCAGGAGCTGAGCTCCCTCTCTCACCTTGATCCTCCGGACGCTGGCCTCCAGCCGGAGCTGCTTCACGGCCTTCTGGGCGATCACCAGGCTGCTCGCGCTGTTGTTGGACATCTCATCCGCCCGAGAGAGTCCTAGACCAGAGAGAAATCAATGTAAACTGCTCTCCCTGTGGCCGCTCTTCAGACTTTTCCTGTGCAATAACTTTTTCCCCATATGGGCGCGGCTCAATTCGAGTCCCAGTGCCCTAGTGGATGATGTCTAGGGTAACAAAGAGAGGGAGTGACCTAAAGATACAGAATAGTGTTTGTTTTTTATATAATTTTTTTTTAGTAACCCCCGTGATTAGCAGGGTGTTACTCAATACTAGAATCTATATATATAGATTCTCTATATACTCTATACTCTATATATATACATTCAAAGAGCATCTGTGTATAGTGAAAAAACAGCATTGTTGTGTTGTAATAAAAATGCTTAAAAGTGCCTTTTTTATTTTAAACTCTGTTTCAGACATTACCCTTAACAAAAATGTAAAGGTAAACCTGTATTCCTACACTGAACTCCCACAGTAAATACAGTTATTACCCCAGTATAGACTGCACTGTAATTCATGCTGGGGTGTTTTCTTTGGTATGCACTGTTATTTTCTTTTGCATACGCAGGTAAATACAGTAATAAATTAATGTAATTCTTATAGTAATAAAAAAGTAATAATAATTTTTTTGTGCTCAGCGTGTGTTTACTGTATCCAGTGTGTGTGTGTGTGTGTGTGAATCTATCTTAAAGTGGTTTGCAAAGCATACAGTGAAGAAATTGCTCATGGAATTTTGATAAAACACAATTTGATTCATTCTTCCATTAGGTTTATACTATTTTATGTTGAGTGCTTAAGTGCATGCAATCCATTGTAGTGGACATGTAGTAACTGTTTTTCATGAGAAGAGTAAAAACACATTTAAAATAAACTTCATAATTTCATAATTCATGCATCAGGGGGTTAAAATAAACGTTTTAAGCTATTGTCTATAATCTCAATTTCTGTAGACTAACAAACATGGTTAGCAAACTTTGCATGGTCTAACAAAGCCATGGAGCCCTTAAGTTGCAATTAATGATTCCTCCTAGTGTAGAAGTGGACAAGGGCAGGTGAACGAGGGCATGTTGGGACAGTTTTGAAACAGACCCCGTTTCATTCTCGTCTCAGTAGTTGGCAGCAGTGAGCCTGGCTGTGAGATAAAACATCTAAAAGAAGAAAAGGAGTCCAGGATAGAGTGGCTTGCACTTTAAAAATAAGAAAACAACATGTTATTACGAGTGAGTAAAGTGTTTGATACAAACACGATAGACTTGAACTCTGAATGAGGTGAAACCCACAGTTTAGGAGTTTGTTTACGTTTTTAGCTGGTCTGGTAGCAGCAATGCTAGGCTAACTGTGAGGAGAACGGATGACTTTAGGAGTTGTTTTGGGAAATGATTGACCTTTTAGTAGCTTAGAATAACAAACTAAAAGTAAAGCCACACTTTCTTGCGCTCTGTGTGTTTATCTTCTTGTCTAAGTCCTGTGTCTTTGGTTCCAGAGAGTGCTGCAGTGTGGTGTGTCTGCACTGAAGGGCACGCGCTCTGTCCATCTGAGTTCTTCATGGAGGAACCCTCTCATACCTATAGTGGTGGAACAGACGGTAAGGATGGGATTTATTTTCACAGGACACTAATCAAACCTCACTACTGGGTATCTGACACACTTTGGTCCCTTTAATGTCATGGAACCCTGAAGTAAATTGAAGTGCTCCCTTATAGTCACACATGAACCCACCACAGCACATAGTGTGAACAATGCGAAAGTCTTTCTCTGCATTTAACCCATTTAATACATTCACCAAGTGAAGCATTGGTATGCCACTAATGTGGAGCCTGGGGAGTAATGTGTGAGGATGGTATCTTGTTTAAGGGTACCTCGGTCGTGCTACTAGCAGTTCTGGGTTTTGAACCGACCCCCTTATGATCACAGGACCAACTCCCTAACTACTACAATGCCAGCCGTCTCCATTATGCATTTATCTAGTGAAGGAGTGGGCTAACACCAATGCAGCTCTCTTGCTCAAGGGTATCTCAGTGGTGCCACCAGCGGTTTTGGGATTCAAACCCACAACTTTCTGATCTCCGGCACATCTCCCTAACCATCAAGCCACCTTCTGCCACTTTATACCCCAATGCATCCTGGTACAGGAAAGTGTGGGCATCAAATACAGCGATCAGCCTCAGCATTGAAGCACTAAAACCACTGAGAGTGATGATCTTGTTAGAGTAGGACCAGTCAGTTGCAGAGATTAATTACTCAGCAAGTGAACACCTGGAGAAGCTGGAGACCCGGTGATTTTGGAGTTGCCCTCTGATCAGAAGGTTGGGGTTTTGAATCCCAGTGTTGTGATGATTGGGTTCATAGGTGAGTGTTTTACCCACTAAGCTATTACCACCCAAGTATAAGGGTTATTGTGCTCTTACTCTCTGTTTATAAACTGTGTTCTAAAATAAAGTAGGTTGTTAAGCATAGAAGGTCTGTTAGTCTCCTATCTGAATAACATATCAGACGGACCTTGCCATGGGTTTTAATCGCTTGAAGAATTTTACATAAACTGTGTTATGAGCTTGTGCACAATTGGGACCCTATATTTGCTGTGAAACAGCGCCGCTTGGGTTCACAGAAATTAGTGTTACACCAGGTTATATACCAGTGACGGAGTAACTTTTGATTTATTTTTGAAAGCAGACATGTACACACAAAGACAAGCAGACTTAGTACGCACCTTATAGACAGAAATTATAGGTGATCATTTGAAGGTAATGCTTGTGCAGTAATACTTGGAGGCTAATGCTTGTGTGAGTTAAATTGAAAGTCCAGTAATACTAGTGTGGTGTGAATTGACAGTCCATGCAGATCAATGAAAATAAAAAAAAGTCCAAACAAGTGCAAACAGACATGTACACTTAAATTGCATGGTGTGCTGTGAGTAGTGTAGTGCAGAGCTGACGTGCAGCTGTGAATGGTGATATTAGCGTTTGCCCCACTTAGCAGATGGATAAGAGCACCATCTACTCCTACCTTCTCTTTGTATGCAAACTGCAGAGGGTTGACATAATTTTTTGGCTCTAGTACTCTAAGTACCTACAGGATTTAACTGGTACACACTAGGGCTGCACAATATTAGGAAAACATGCGATATGCGATAATGTTTTTGTGTGTTGCAATGGCAATATCACATGCGATAAATAAGTAAAAACATAGCCTTTATAGTGTTTAATGTTTTTCTGCTTTGCTGGTAACATAAACGCCAGATGCTGACTATTCTATGCAGGAAAAAAATGAAATGCAATACTTTAATTCCAACATGTTTTTGTAAAGAATTTACTTAAACAGAGCATTTAATGCCTCCCATAAAACATTTTGAACCATTGAACATTTGTTGGAAAAAAACATATATATATATATATTAAATGTAAACATAATTGAAATTATAGTCAGTATTTAACCAGAACAAAAACAGCAAAAGGAACAATCTATAAAAGTAGCACTGAAGATGAAGAAACTGCCCAGTGACTTTTTTTGCCCTCTTCTCTGTGGCACTGGGTGAAGAGCTTTGGGAAAACACCATTTATTGCAGTTCAGTCTAGGGCTGCACGATTTTGAGAAATAACGTAATTGCGTTTTTTCTGACAAATATTGCGATTGCGATGCGATTTTCGATTTTTGCATTCGATACTTTTAAGTGCATAAAACCTGAAATTATGAATAAAATATGTTGTTAATTTTATGACATAGAGCAGCGTTTCTC
>JBBPCW010009930.1:0-20589 GCA_037974425.1 Phenacogrammus interruptus
AGAGAGAGAGAGAGAGAGAGGAAGAGAGAGAGAGAGAGAGAGAGAGAGAGAGAGAGAGAGAGAGAGAGAGAGAGAGATAGATATACAGTATATTCCAACTTTACACTGCATGTCCTTCATCTTATACTGCTACTTTTATCTCTTTTTTTGTTTTTCCTCAGATAATTTACCTGATTCCTAATGGTCTTTTACATCCATGCCTCTCCATTCTTTTTTCAGAAGTTCTTCTGATGATAACAAAGCAGGCCTAACAGTCGTGTAATGTAGATCTGTGTGGAGCTGTGCCTAAAAGAAGTGAAAAAAAACTTAGTTTAGGAGGAGGCTTTCATATTCCAGCTTGTTTTTTGTTTTTTTTTAGCTGTCCTCACTCCCACTGGAGCCTGGTGCCTGGCTCCCCCAGGCCTCTTCATCATGGCAGTGTTGTGAGAGGTATTTTCACTGGGAGAGACAGCACGCCCAGCCATTTTACATTCCTTCATGCACTCATTCGGGTCTTACAGGCCAAGGAGTAATGTGAGTGATGTGCTGACCACTACATGAAAATAAGAATATCCCAGTCTCAGTGGTCTGAAATGGCAATTATACTGCCAAAGTAAATGCTGACCTGTGAAAAGGGCTTGAAATTAAGCTGCCACTAAACAAAATCTTTATCTGACTGCAACCAGAGCACAAATTTATACAAAAAGTAACACAACAGAACTATTCTGAAAAACAACCCATAACAGATTTCACGGCATAGTTAACGAATTCCTTTGTTTCATTAATAGGCTGAATAGAGCTTAATCGATAACTTAATAGACAACATTAATAGATAACGGATTAATAGATAACAGCTTCATAGATAACAGTGGGACATGACATCAGCATCAGTGCAGTGGTTTACTTTCTTGCTGGTACAGTTAAGTGACTTTAGGTGATTTAAATGATGTCTGTAAGTCAAAGGATGTGAGACATTCAGCTTTTTCTGTGGCACATGGCAGTGTGTCTGACACAGAACAGACCCTGCCCATGTCTGAGCAGCTAAAGAGAAAATTACACAGACTGAGGTTGTCAGATTCCTTATACAACAGACTTCCTCTGAGACGGATATGGAACACTATATAGACAAAAGTATTGGGATATGCCTGTTTTTCAGGCTTTGGGCTGGGCCTCTTACTCCCAGAGGAAGGCAGTAATTCTTTAGCAAGACATTTTGAACAACGCCAGTGCCCCAGTGCACAAAGTGAGCTCTATAAAGACATGGTTGGATGAGTTCAGTGTGGAAGACCTTGAGAGAGAGCTCTGACCTCAACCCCATCTAACACCTTTGAAATGAACTGGAACGGAGATTGTGAGCCAGGCCTTGTCATCCAACATCAGTGCTTGAACTCTTAACTGCTCTACAGAATGAATGGACACAAATTCTTCAAAGAAGAGCGAAAGCTGTTGTCTGTGAAAAGAAAAGAGGGCTGGGGCAATTGCATATTAAAGTCTATGTATTTGAATGCAGTGTCACTGAAGTTCCTGTTGGTGTAATGAATGGTCAGGCATACTTATGTCTATTGTCATTTCAGAATGCTTGTGGTTAATGATTGAGAGTCATGTCAAACATTTTTATTGCACATATAGATATTCATATTTTTTGTTATTTTGGCTAGTAGTAAAGCAGTTAAGACCATGTGTACTTTCATGTTGAAAGTCTGTACACATAAGGGAAGGTAGGTGGGGGTTTGAGGGCGTTCCTGATTTTACTATGCAGAAGATGGCAACCCTAGATAACAGTGTGTTGTACGGTGACAGAAACCACATAATTATGTCTATTAGACATAACACAACTTAACACTTTGAGGCAAGTGTGTAACAATTTAGGCATGCAGGGTGCATATTTAAGTGGGAAATACTGACTTGTATATGATACAAGAGTTTACAAGGTGTAACAAAGAGATTGGGAGCAAAAACAAAGTAAAGGCAGGAAATGTGTTCTCCTCCCTGTTTCTGTGTGGTGAGCATGTCTTTAAATAAAACCTTGAATGGATGGAAGTTGTGCTTATCACAACCACAACAGCAACGCATGAGAGATCCACCCTTATGCTTAACGGTAAAGGGTTTTTTATGCTTTTTATCTCCAAACACACTTTTGTTTATTATGGCTAGATAGTTCTTAAAGGACCTTCTTTCTGTTATGTTGGTTTGGTTTCCCTCTCTGGCCAGCATTCAAGCAATTGGTTTTCATATTTTGCTTCATACCATCAATATCTTAAAGACTTTTGGGCCAGTAGACATTGTGACTGGGAACATTTGGCATCTTTTTTATAGTCTTCCCCTGCTTTGCAGGCCTATATTATCTTCACATTCAGATGATGCTTAAGGGTTCCTGCTATTATTGAGCATTTGTGCAAGGTTTAAAGAGTCACATAATTCCGATTCAGATTTTATTTGTCACAAACAACTACCCCTCATCCTCATCTTCTACAGAGGGATGATAGAGAGCATTCTGTGTAGCTGCATCATGGCTCAGTACAGGAAGTGGAAGTCCCTTTGGTTTTGTGTGTGGTTACCAATTTACATAATTGTATGAATTGCAAATTCAGACATTTCACTGACATTTCAGACGGTGATGTTATATATGTTTTGTCATTCACTTTTTTCAATTTTCCATTTATGAATTCCCCCTACCTGTTATGCCTTCATCTGTGAGTTTATTACTTTTATTACACAGTGTGGTTGAGTTCCATGATTGTTAAATGCTGTGTTTAAACAACTTAGAAGTGCAAATAAAAAACACATGAAAGTTTTCCATTTATTTGACGTCACATAAACTGGTGGATGAAGAATCACTGGTGATGGTTTGTGTTGTGATGGCCTGAGGATGAAACCACAAAATTGATCTCAAAACAGATACTATGCTGGTGCAGCAAATATGAGTATTATATATAAGTTTGAAATGTCTAGCAAGCAGCCACCTGTGGTTGAGATAAGTGTTACACCCCTCTCCATTATTCACAGCTAGAAAATTGTTGTTTTGAACATAGTTGTTCAAACACTTTTTACTAAATGGAAAAGTAAATGCGAATGAAGTTTCAGAAGATGTCAAGGCCTTTCCAAAGCTTTGACAAACATTGAATGTCAAAATCTGTCCCAGTAGGTTAGTGGTTACACCCAAATAAATGAGTTATAGTTTAATTTGCAGACCCAAGGAACGCTATGAAGCAGTTTCTGTAAACAACATTATAAAGGAAAGTGTTCTATTCTTGTCTCTTTCTACCTCCTATTCATTCACACACCATCACTACTACTATTACTACTACTACTACTACTACTACTATTATTATTATTATCAATAATAATAACAACAACAATAACAATAACAATAACAACAACAACAATAATAATAATAATAATAATAATAATAATAATAATAATAATAATAATAATAATAATAATAATAACAACACTAAATCATTTATGTTAAATACATCCATTATCTGAGATGACTATCCTTAACCATGGTTGCAGGAGGTGGGGGGTGGGGTTGCCCTATCCCAACATGGGGTGAACATGCAAACTCAACACAGAAAGGACACTCAGCTGCCCCAGTTGGTAGTTAAACTCAGGACCCTCTTGCTGTGAGTTAACAGCATGACCCACTCCCCCACAATGTCACCAAGTTACATGAATTATGTAAGTAATTAATTAATATAATTTTTTCAGGTATTTCAATGACATTTCAAATTTTTATGTTATTTATGTTTTGCCATACACATTTTTCACTTTTCCATGGCCTAATTGTAAACCCCCCCACTTGCTATGGCTTCACATTTTCATCTGAAAGTTTATTACCTTTTACACGCAGAATGTTTGCGTTTCATGGTTGTTAAATGCTGAGTTTTAATGATAGAAGTGAAAATAAAAAACAGAGAATGTTCCACTTATTTGATGTCACAGAAACTGAAAGATGAGAAACACTGTGGTGTGTGTGACAATAGCCTGAGAATAAAACCACAATAATGACCCTGGAACAGATACGGTACTTAGCGCATATGGAGGCGCACAAAAGTGAATATAAAAAGTGATCATAAGAAATACTTATCTAACACCTGGATGAACAACAGTAATTATAGTATTACTGTTTGTTTTTTGTATTGCATTACTATCCATATGATTGAAGACAATGTCTGTCTTAACTGAACACTTTTTTTAAAAGAATCACCTGCTCTTTATGCTGTGTGAAATTTGATTGGACCAAGAAAAATCTATTTCATTTTAATTTAAAGTGAATTTTTCTCCTGAAAAGTGAGTGTTGTTAATGTGAACAAAATTGTTGTTCAGTATAAATGTTGAAACTAATGGTGGACCTAGATTATTGGGATGCTATGACTGCAGTGATGCAGTAAATGTAGGGCTTGTTGAAAAATCGTGTATCGCTTTCTCACTGCATGTAGTGGATTTGACTATAAAGTACGAAAGTTCACAAGTGTGTAACAGAAAAGCACTCCAGGGGCTGAAACAACACAACAAAAAGAAGTGAAACCCAGACAAGAAACAAGAACTGAACATTAAGTGCTAAAATAGAACTGGGTAAAATATTTGTTAGTGGGAAAATAAACACAGCCTACTGCAGGGCTGGACTGGGACAAACAACCAGCCCACCAGGCTGTCGTTCTCAAGGTCGTTCCTGGGGGACGGGACTGCTTCTGACGGATTCTGGGGCTCATTATTCCAAATTTAAAAAAAGGGGGTGTTGCTGATGGGATTAACCGCTTCACATGCATTTTCAGTCTAATTTTTTCTAATTTAAAATACTTGTGACGAATAATCTTAATTAATTGCATGAATTTTCCATTTAAAGGAACAGTATGCTTGTAATTAAATTGCCCTTTAGCCCTTAGTTTGGACCTCAAATGTAACTTTTCAGGACCCCAACTTTTTACCCCATAAAAACACTTCTCTGAAGCCTCACTTTATAACTGTACAGCTGGTGGCCTAGTGGGTAGGGAGATGCCCCTATGATCAGAAGGTTGTAAGTTCAAATCCCCAGACAGCTGGGGGCACCACTGAGGTACCATCCCCACACATTGATCCCCAGGTGCTGTGATCCTGGCTGCCCTCTGCTTCACTTGGTGAATGGGTCAAATACAGAGAAAAACGTTTGCGCTGTAGTGTGTTCGCCTATGACAAATGGTCACTTTAATGTCTCTCTAAATCACTGCTAGTTTTATATCTTACCAAAGTGTCCTGCTCTTATGCTACACTAACACAACATGCTAATAAATTGTTGACACTTTTTGCTAGAGCCAGTAGCAACATGGTACTCTTCATTTATCAGAATGAACACTGACAGTTTTTGCTCAAAATGTGTATAATTTAACCCTGAAATCATACCACCACAGGAAATGATTTCATCCGCTTGAGGAAAAAGAGGGAAACGGTCTAATAAAAACAGATTACAGATCAGCATTCCTGGCAAAAGGTCCCATAGCATATGCACCTCCACTGCCAGAATGGGGAACTGTATCTAAGGCCTATATATTAGGGTCATTTGGGCAGTTTTGTGTTGTGATTATGATTTTAAAAGAGTAAACACAGTTGTTTGACAACAAATGGCTTCAGCCAACCACTAACCATGAGTGAAAGAAAGTTTTTTGCATTATCATTCATATTCTCTGAAAAATGGTCAAGAAATCCTCAATTCTGCCAGGTATGTAAACTTATGAGCACAACTGTATATATAAATATGGTACACACTGGATGTATATACAGGTTTCACAAAACAGTAATAGCGTAGCACGACAAACTGTAAATTGCAAAATTGGTTCACAGTTATTTTTGCACCTAAAATTGCACCAGAAGATTGCACTAATGTCTTGTCCGGTTGCTTTGTTACTCTTGTGTTTTTCTTGCGCTGTCTTTCATCCTGTCTGCACTTGTGGTGTTGTGGTGTTCTCTTTCTCTTGTGTTGCACCATGGTCCTGGAGGCATGCTGTTTTGTGTACTGCTTACTATGTTTATACTATGTGTATTGAAATGACAATAAAATCTACTTAATTTGACTTAATTTGGCTCCTGCTCCTGGGGTGGGTTGTGAAAACAGACCCTGCTGAGTAATGTAGCTGCGCACTGCATTTGTCTATTGCAAAGTTTTGTTCATTTTTTATAGCTTACAGTAAAGGTGATCATTCTGTCATATGTGAACAGCATGAAATCCTTCCTCTGCATTTAACCCATTCACAAAGCATCAGGCAGCCAACAACACAGCACCCAGCGAGCAGCATGTGGGGACAGAACCTTGCTTTTGGGAACTGAACCCACAACTTCCTAATTACAGGACAAACACACTAACCACTAGGCCACAAGCTGCCTAGTGTTTCAGTTATTCATTCATTTTTCCGTAAATGCTTAAGTTCTTCACATCCATGGCACCTTGATAAAGTTCAATCAGGAGAAGTAGTAGTTTTATAATGGTAAGTATAAAACCACTACTGTACTTCTAAGTATTGCCTTTATTTCTAGTTAGCAATGTGGGCCATGTAGCTCCACCTCTAAACTAAGGATAGTTCATCATTTGGGGACTATTGTTTAGGGAGTTGTGGGTTTGAAGGACTGCAAGTGCCACCTCTAAGGTACCCTTGATCAAGGTACCATGCCCCTACATTGCCCCGGCTGCCCACTGCTTCTCTCGGGGAATTTGTTAAATGCAGAGAAAAAATTTTTTTTTGGTGCTGTGTTGTGTTCACGTATGACAAATGGTCATTTTACACTGTCATGCTAGTGTTTGTTTGCAAAATGTACTTTAAGTCAGAAAAATGTATTCAATTTCAGTTTCAGCTTTATTTGTCACATGCAAGTAGACACAGGGTGGAACATGGCAATGAAATGTAACTGACAAGCAGAAGACAAGTCCCTCAGCAATATAGTATGAATAACAAACATTAACAATTTTAAAAGAATTTTTTAAAAAGTATCTTAAATTGCAAAGTGTATCTGAGTCTGGTTTATAAAGGACGGTTTGTGTGTTCAAGTGTATTGAAACAAGGTCTTTTATTACATTTATGTGGTCTGTCTGCAATTAAATTGGAATAAATGAGGGATATAACAGCTGAATCTTGCTTCATCGGGACCTTTGTATGCAACAATATTAAATTTTCCATGACGGCTGTTTGTATAGTTCTTTTCTGAAGCTTCGGCTTATCAGCTGCTGCCAAAGGGAAGTTGTGTTCCTCTGCCTCCCACAAACATGAACACACGCACACACACACAAACAACAAGACATGTCTCACAGAGAAGATCTTTTTCCTCTTCATTCCTTGCTAATTTCTCTACCCTTCACAAACCACCACTGTTTTTTTTTTTCGCAAACAAAACTGTCTGTAGATCATTAACAGAAAAACAACCGGTCAGTACTTTAGCTGGTATCAGTGATCACATTTTTTCAACATATTCACCTATGATGAGGCTACAAAAGCAGGTATAATAAAAACAATTAAACTATTTACAATAATACACCACTAAATAGCCACATGTAGTCAAGACAAAGCAACAAATTTCAATTATTTTTATTATGTAAAATGACCATTTGTCATACATGAACACAGCACAGCCCACCGTGTGAAATTCTTTCTCTGCATTTAGTCCATTCACTAAGTGAAGCAGGGGGCAGTCCAGGCAGCATTGTGTGGGGATGGTGTCTTGCTAAAGGAAATCTCAGTGGTACCACTAGCAGTTCTGAGATTTGATCCCACAACCTTCTGATCACAGGGGCAACTACCGAACCACTAGGCCACTAGCCCATGTCTGTATTTACTTGTTTTCACTGTATAAATAACGACGCTTGCTTCTATTAGGTGAGTTGTTTATCCCAGTATCAATACTGAGTTTTTATTGTCGCTTCTACATTATTCAATAATGAATTGAAACAAAAAGTTAATCTTGGAAACAGAATGCCGCCACTGTCCTATCATAACTCCTTCATTCTTTTTTCCTTCACTTGAAAACAGCTGCCCTTTGCGATGTGTGAGCATTTCATGACGAAATCTTTTTTTAGCTGTACACTGACCCTTAATCTGTTTACACTGGAGATATTCCCTTTTGCAGAGGCCTTGTTTACATGGACTAAAAGACCCATTGGCTTTTTTTGACCCATTGACCCAAGCTTTTGGACTGGGACTCCTAAATCCAAAAGACAAACAAGCCTGTCTCAAAATTATACTGTAAAATATAAATCATAAATCATAAATATATTCAAGTTTTAACTTTGTTCTACTTAGAAGTTTTTAGTCTAGTGGAGAACTTGTGGATTAGATTAATAGCTTAAGAAGACTGACTGATAAAATCTAATAAAAGTCAAAAATACCACCATTAGAGGTGTTAAATACTGGCAAAGAGTGAATAGACTAGAATGAATAGACTAACTAAATATAATTACACTCTATGAAGATAAAGCAAAAAGGCAAACATGGATTTTTATATGCACCCACACAGATAAACATTTGCCACCTGTTTCGCAACTGAACCAGGGCTATTTGCCTGAAACTGTGCTAACTGCATGACATGCTGTGCTTCTCGTGTACATTCTTTACTTTACTTTAAAAAAAAAAAAAAACAAGGAAAATGTGGCCTTTAAACTTTAAAAGGCATGTTATTCTGTTGCATTTATTAAAGTAATAATATGTTGTTGTTGTCATGTGTATTCCCAGATGATTACAAAAAAAGGAACTATAAGTAATTTTAGAAACATGCAGCTGCTTCAGTGTTTGGTGAATCACTGCGGCTCTGCAGCTGTAGTGTGGAAGAAGTGGTGTTCACTGAAACTAGCCCAGCAAACACCTTTAATAACGATATTAACTGGTAATGACGTTAACTGGACAAACTCATACTGAGTTCATTAAGTGATACAACATTCTAACACCTCTCAGTTTGATTAAAAACATGTAAGTAAGTTCATTTTTGAACTTACTTGCTCTGTTTGATTTTACAGGTACATTGATACCATATGTATGTAAATATGTATTTAAATAGACTTGCTATTCCATCTTTGAATGGAAATGTTACAGAAAACAGAGTACACTATATGGACCGAAGTATTGGGACGCCTGACCATTACACCACCAGGGTGTAGACTTTAATATGGAGTTGGACCCCCTTCGCAGTTTCTGTGAGAATTTGTGGCCATTCGTTCTGTAAAGCATTTATGAGGTCAGGCACTGATGTTGGATGAGAAGGTCTGGATCACAATCTCCATTCCAGTTCATCCCAAAGGTGTTGGATGGGGTTGAGGTCAGGGCTCTGTGTGGCCCAGTCAAGTTCTTCCACACTGAACTCATCCCACCATGTCCTTATAGACCACTGGGGCACAGTCATGCATGCTGGAACAGAAACAATTCTTCCTCAAACTATGTCTACAAAGTTGGAAGTATGGCACTGTCCAAAATGTCTTGGTATGCTGAAGTATTAAGATTGTACTTCTCTGGAAATAAGGGGATTAACCTAAACCCTGACAAGCAGGTGTGTCCCAATACTTTCGTCCATATAGTGTATCTCTTATGCACAATTGCCATAATATTGAATGCTGCTTATTTCCTGTTTTCTTCCAGAGCTTACAGAACAAGAAGGACAATCAAATCAATAAAAATCTATAATGAAGACAAAAATGGACATTCATAAGAGAGAGCTGTTTTGTTTGTATTATTTTTTTCTATTTTTATACTAATAGTTGCACTACTCTTGAAGTTTTATTCTGCATTAATTATATAATCTGTATTACAACATTCCTAATCATTATTTTTGTTGTTTTTGACTCTTGTTACACAGTGAAATTATACATTGTAATACTGTAAAACATACATTGCTGCTTTGTAATATTCACAATGGCACACACTGTAACCGGTACAGGTGCTATTAACTTGATTCTAAACTTTCAGTGAGCTCCAGTAACTTAAAGATTTTAATTCGGTGACATCAGACTTGAAAACAATGTAAAGTTATATAATTCAGTGGCACAATGAACCATGCAAAGGCGTTCTTTAGCAGAGTCATTCCAAAAAGAAGCACACTTTGCTTAGCAGCCTCAGACATCCAGTCATAGAAAAAGGACTCAGAGAAAGAATAGCATAATCAACAGGCCTCTCTCCAAAGCCGGCTTCACTTGAATGAAGCTCTAATGTTTCATAAAGCAGGCACTTCAGACACATATTTTATAAGCTTTTATGGGGTTTTTACCATTCCCAAAAGCTGGCTAGCTCACTTACCACTAGTCAGTCAGGTACAACTAAAGAGACATTTGGTTAGGACATGCTTGTGACAATGTTACAGAAAACGTAGTACAGTATATGGGCAGAAGTATTCGGACACCTGTCTTTTACACCAACAGGGACTTTAATGACATTGCAGATACATAGACATCAACTTCGGCTTCCACAAGATTTTGGCGTTTCTGTGGGAATTTGTATCCATTCATTCTGTAGACCATTTATGAGGTCAGACACTGAGGTTAGATGAGAAGGCCTGACTCACAATCTCCATTCTGACTAGCTGGCTGGTCCCTGCACCACTTGTCAGTCAGGTATTAAAGAGTCTAAAGAGTCTACTGGTCTATAGAGATTTTGGTTAGGACTAGCTGGTGACAAATCCCTTCTGTGCTGGTACCTGAATACCAGCACCCTCCAATATATCCTTTCTCTGTGTGTATATGATTTCAAAGTATAATTAAAATGAACACACCCCCACCCCCCCACACCCCCCGTTTTGACCCTCATTGTTGACCCGTCTGAGTGTGTTGTCTGTGTATATTGTACGTATGGTCCATGAGGACGATATTTCGTCTCACTGTGTGCTTAATTGTCTATGGCTGGGGTGACAATAAAGCTCCACTTGACTTGCCTGTGATGAATCAGAGAAAATTTTAATAGACCAATATTGTTTTTAAATGACCAGTCAACACTCAATTCATGCTGTACCTTAAAGCTGAGATTGAGATTCCCTTGAGCAAGGTACCGTCCCCATACTCTGCTCCCAAGGCGCTGTGTTGCCCCCTGCTTCACTTAGTGAATGGGTTAAATGTAGAGAAGGAATTTCACACTGTTCATGCTGTGGTGTGTTCATGCGTGACTGTAAGGGGCCACTTTGCTTTACTTTACTTAACAAAATAATTTGACAGCCCATATAAATAAACCTCTCAGTCGAATCATGCATGCTTTCTGGCTGATTACAGTGGTGAGTAGAGGAAGAGGCCAGACTGATCCGATAACGAGGCCAGCCCAATCTTTTGGCCAATCACGCAAAGAGCTGGCCTCCTTTATCTCTTTAATTAATGTCAAGATAATTCATTTTGAGTAAAGTCTGCACTCCAGAATGATTCTGGCTTGTCTTCCTCTGATCTGGTGGTGGACAACCATCTGCGCGCTTACACAATCCAGACACAGGAAGCAAGTTAGGGAGAAGAGCATCATTAGGTTCTTTTTCTACTGCTGCTGTTTGATTTAGAGCACACAGGAAGTGTTTATGCCACGCCTGCAAGCAGGCCTTGCTAAAAAGCAACAGCCCTGACTCAAAGCTGCAGTACCTTGTGAGAAAGGAAATGGTAATTTTTCGCAACCAGTAGAACCACTGTGTGACCTCCATGCTCAGTGCATGAAGAACGTTTTCACTCTGATCATATTGTGAAATGCCAAATGCATAAACAAAAATTGTGATTTCAAATCACATCAAGCATTTTTTTTAGATCTTGTGGCATTCATGGGACACATTTGGGCTCTAAATGTTTTCAAACTGTAAACATATCATTTGGTATTTACTTGAGTATTGAGTATATTTTTAAGCATTGTTCGTAGGTCTCTTTTTATGTCATGTGGAAGTCTATAGTATGAAAAGTTTGTATTGTTTGCAAGAATTTGACCAAAAACAAATAAGAAAAACTAACTAAATAAGAAAACTAAAAAGATAGAAGAAAATATGTTGTTTGAGGAAATTGCATGAATTAGGTTAATTATATGTTACTACACGCATCGGTTCCTTAAATCAGACTATTTAAACTACCAGTTAAAGTCTTGCAGTTCAAGTAAGGTTTGATTGTCAGAGAGAAGGAAGGGACGTATTGATACCCGAGTACCTATTTCCCCATTCGCAATACACACACACACACACACACACACACACACACGCACACACACAAACAAGGGGGGGGGGCAGAAACAGAGAGGGAGAGGGAGAGAGCGAGAGAGAGAGAGAAAGGGAGAGAGAGACAAACTGAGAGATAATACGAGAGTTTTAAGGCAATCTCTCTCTCTCTCTCTCACACACACACACACACACACACACACACACACATAAACATACAAGTACGCACGCGGGAACACGCACGCGCAGGCTGGGTTTAAGGCTCGACATCACTTCTCTCGGCTACAGACAGAGTGCAGCAGCAACCAGGCGGGGACCGGGACGGGGTGAGTAAACTAAAACTGAGCTAAAACTGTACCTAAACCTAACCTTAACTCTCTCTCTAAAACCTAAACTAACCACACATCCCCCAGGAAGCCCAGACAAGCCTCAGAAGGCGGTTTTGAGCTCGATGTTACTAAAGAAACTAACGGTGACAGACTAGTTCAGTGTCTCCCCTCAACTTTTTTTGTCCTGGTAGTCTCTGGCTGGGCCAAAACACACTCGTGTCCACTCGTATCACCCTAATAACCATTTAAAACAAGAAAACTGATCCTACAAGAGGAATTATTGCTTAAAGAAGTCTTTCATTATTCAACAGAGGAAAGTTAACGGACATTTGCTCCTTCATGCCGAGCTGGGTTAACAGGCTAATGGTCTGATGGATAAAAGCCCAGAACCTTCTAGAAAGGCAAATACTTTCGTTTTTAAAGAGAAAACTACTAAAGAAAGCCAACATAACTTTGTGTAGTAACTCCACTGTGTCGTTACAAAGTCTTCTCTCAATCTGGTTGTATAATGTATCAGCTTGAATGTTGCAACTTCCTTGCTTCTTAGTATAATATATATATATATATATATCTCATTTTAAAAGGTAGCTAGGATGAGTTGTAGCTATAATAATTATGATGTCTTTCCTCTCCGCCCTCACTCTCGTTTGGAGTGTGTATTGGTGTGTTAAACTGGATTAAATATCAGACATTACGCCCCCCCCCCACCCACCTTAAAACATGGGTTTCACAAAGGGAGGAAAAGTGACCTGACCTTTAATAAGAACACACTATGAATCTCCATGTTTAACAAATTGTCAGAGCTTCAGCTGGAGTAAGAAAACAAGCGAGAAGTAGTGTGTAGTGTTTTGGGAAACCAGCAAATTAAGAGATTTCAGATTAGGTCATGAACTAATTTCCTGACTGGACATTTCTGGAGCCTGGGCCCCAGTTGTTTTTCTTTGGAACGCATGAAAACATGCTCCCCAGCCTTTACTTTAAGGGAGTTATTTGATTTCAACCATTTTTTCCCACCCACCTCAAATAAAGTTGATCAGCCAAGACATGTTCAGTGACTGAAGTTTGCGTCTTAAATTTTTGAGGGTTTTCTTTCTCAAATGTATACAAGTAGACAAAATATAGCTTGGCTATATACTTATTTTACTCATTCTGCGTGGAGTGAATTGAGTTATTTCTTCATTTTGCCGAGAAAGTATCAGTTCTGGGAGTTCCCCATGCATGTTCAGAGACTGTCAGCATGGTAGACATTATTACAAGGATAGAAGAGCACAGAGAACCAGCTGTTTTAAATTTCCCAAGATGTCTAAACTTGGTTGAGGGGGCTGGGGGGCTTTAAAACAGGCTATGGGCTCATGTTCGGTCAAATATAGGTGGTGCATGTTGCACAGTTTTTTTTCCTGGATTATTGAGGTTTGGGATGTGACTCAGTTTAGGCCAAGAAACATGAGCCATTCCACTCTACCACCTCCCTCCCCTCTCAAAGCTACCCACCAGATAACAGTCCTCACTGCTTTATTTTTCTTAGTGTAGTTTAGTGCTGACATGCCGACACTGTTTAATGCAACCCAAGAGAAACCTTTTAGCCTTTTCAAAAGTGGCTGTGATCCAGGAAGGAGGTTTTAAGTGTCTGAAGAGTTGCCATATTGTAAAGATGATGTGTGATGTTTGTTTTCTGAATACCTCAAAAAAAAAAAACATCTACACATGACTGTGGGATGGCTTTGTTTTTGTTTTTTTTTTATCAGAATTTGAATAAGAACTTGTTTGGTGCTGCATTTAGTTGTTTGTTCTAACACGTGAGGGATTTAGAGAATAACAGCATGTGTACAAAGTCTTGCTAATTAAAAAAAATGTTTATTCCTTGTATTTACCCTAATAATCGGCTTTATTTAATAGTACGCTTGTGTATTGTTTTTTTCAAATGCTGCAGCTGAATGTGTGCTTTATTCCAAAAGGTTTTTTTTCCCCAAGTTCATGTTTTTAAATGACAAAAGTGCACTCTGAGGAGCCATGACGAGGCAAAAAGAAAATCAATAATTTTTTAAAGAATTCTGGAAGCTGTTGCATCAGTGGTGCAGTGCTTCTCTTCCATGATCATAGGGTAAAATTCCTTGTGCAGATGTGTGGTACTGCCAAAGTATGAAAAGACAGTATTGCAATGGTATCCGGTAGCAGACCAGAGCACAGAATATTTGCTTCTTTTTTTTTTTGGAGTGAACTCAGACGCACATACATTATACATTATGTAAGTTATCATTGATCTTCATACCATCAGATATGCATAAAATTGCCTCATGGTACACAGTGTACAGATTAGTATTGGTACAGCACCTTATCTTAGACGCCCACTAGCCTTGCGTCTGTTTTGTGACTCCTCCATTGGTGGGCTGCATCAGATTACCCCATGGTCTGCAGGCCTGGTTTTTGCATCAAGCCGAGAATCCCTGACTTAATAGCAGATGTTTATACCATGAGTGACTCATATTTACCAGATTGTCCAACAGTGACAGTTTTTGGTGTAAGTGAATAAGCCATATGACTTGACATGAAAAATTTGTATGTAAAAATTTTTTGTACCATTTTTACTGAATCTGAGAAGCTGCTGTGTCTACATAAGGTAAATGTCTATAAGAAGTAACGACTCCAGGGTTATTCAGCATTAGGTTTTTCTAAAGGATTCACTATAAAACTGCAACACAAAGTACAGTTTGCTGTTTACTGTTAATCCCATTTAAATGGATTAAAAAACAATCCCAATAACAAAACAGCAACTGCCTCCTTCATCTGTCCAATTTTAAAAGCACTCAGTTAAAGCTCTTGATAAAAGACGTTTCCAAAGGTGCCAATAATGTTGGCTTTGTTTACACTTTAAAAACGTGATTCCAGTTGCAGTGACCAGATCATAGGCCTATTGGGGTTTGTTTTGTGTTACCCTTGCCCTTTTCAAATGTAGGTGATGAACATTTCCATTTTAACAATGACATGTTTAACTCAAGCTATTGTTGCACTAGAGCAGAGTGCAGAGCCTGAACTGTAGTACTTCATCAGACATTTGCATTTGTGATCCAAAGCATTTCAGGCATTTTAAGTTACAGATAAAGCGGGTGAGTTGAACTGAGCAACTTAAGAACAGCCCACAAGCGCAATGGGGGGAATGGCATGAAGTGTTGTTTTTTTTCTTTTTTCAGCTTTCATAAGCCCATGTTTAAATATGCATGTACATCTGGTCGCTTCATGAGTATCAAGACTATGTCTAGATAAGGCCAAACCATGTAACACAGGGCTAAGCACACACATGATGTGTTTAAAATGGATATAAACTTGATCAAAACACATTCAACAGCCAAAACGCTGCCCGCTACTGTGCAAAGACTGCCCCTACTTTAATGCAAGCGTGCTAGTAAATTCAGTAAATCTAATTACAGGAGTTTCCTCTGTGATTTTTATTTCTAGTCTACTGCAAAAGAAGGTGTTAGCTAAAATGAATCGCCTGTGTGGTTAAAGTTCATTTTGCCTTATTTTTGCAGCAGTACACTGTGTTGCGCATGGTTCACGATTGTGATGACACAGGAGGCCATTGCTATTCTTTACAACTTCTTCTTGTGAACGTTGACTATGCTTTGCAAAATTGTGCTTATCTTAATTGTACAGACAAATGAGGAGCAGCACAGATGTTTACCCGACACGTAGGGCTAGTAATTTCAGTCCCGCTGACCGGAGACGCATCTTATCAGGATACAACCCAGATACTAGTGACACACAGTAGCCAGGTGTACATAGCGTCCCAAATGTATGAAAGTGACTTGTTTAACGAGAGGCAGAACAAGACCACATGTTGTTAGTGTTTTTATTTATTTGACTGCATGCTAAATGACGGGATCGCATTCTGGTCACAAACTTGTCTTTTAAATGCAAATACAAACAACATCCAGATACAGGATGCATTTTAATGTTGAATGTGAACAGGCACATTGTAACCCTTCAAATACACTAAAGGCGTTTTCCACTACAAACTATGGTTCCAGTTCCTTTCCCCCCAGCTTGATAGGCTGAGCAACTGGAGCATTGATGTGGAAAATGTATACTGTTTTGTGCTCATTTACTCAAAAAATAATTCACAGATTCATATGTAGTCAAACAAAAGTTACTTTATTTTCTCATAAGGGTGTACACAGGAACATTACATTAAAGTGGCCTGTTATAATCATGCATGAACACTAGCACAGCACACAATGTGAAATTCTTTCTCTGCATTTAACCCATTCACCAGTGAAATGTGTGATAAAATCTAGGCCACATGTGCCTTTTTGCTTGCTTGCTCTGTAACACTTTTATATAGATGTGCAAAGATGCTCATTCTGTTGCAGACATCATAAAAATGTTATCTTTAGCATAAAGTTCCTTAAAGCGTTTATATCCTTAATGAACTCTTTATGAAGCAATAATTCAAACATTGCAGTCAGCACATCAATATGTGTCTCAGACATACATCAGGTGCATGGTTGTGCTCTTAGAAAAGTAAAGAATTTGCCTAAACAGATGAAACACCCTCAAATACCTGTCGGTACCAATCCTCAGACCTGTAAACCAGAAACAAATTAAAATAAACAAAAGACTATTTACATTACAAAGAGTAATCAGGTCATATATTGAGTAAATCACATGAATAGAAACACCAAAATGGAGACCCGCTGCGGTATTACATAGCAAATGGTTTACTTGAGGAATTTGATTGTTGTCTGCAGGTGAAGAAAACACTCAAAAGAGCCAAAAATGTATCTACCTTGTGGTAAAATTTGTAACCTGGGTGCAAAGATAAGCATTTTTCCAACTGTTTGATGAGAAAGAGCTGTGAAAAGATTGCTATTGCTGAGTAAATGGCACACCTCAATGTGCAATCAAATCTGAATAGTTTGTCTAGCGCTGGAGAGCCTGTGGTTTCAGTAATAGGAAAGTTAAAGACTCCCCTTTTCCCCGGCTCCATTTTGTCATATTGGTATGCTAATGAAGCTGCTCAGACAGGGGTATCCTGGATGATTCCTAAGAGCCAAAGAATGACTGTGTTAACTGCTTCAGTGCTTAATCAAACTTGCTTTTAAATGTTTTGGAGGAACATAGATGTGTTGTTACTGGAAAAGCTGAAGTTTAGGAAATAAGAAGAAGTAAAAAAATGTGGTCTAGTGCTGGACCACGAAACTATATCTGGGAGTACACTTCACCAGTATCATGTTTCTGACCATCCTCTATAGAGAACTGAATGCTGCACATTTTCATACACAGTTCAGTTAATTAAAGTGATCATTTGTCCAAAAAAAGCCAAAGTACACTTTTTCCTCTTACCCCAAAAGTACTAAAGGCTGTCCAACATAAGTGACTCATATTCACAACCTGAACCACATTTCTGAATCCTTCTTTCCATCCTCATTTTGAACCTCAAGTTTTTAGTCAGAATGGCTATTGTTTTATATAAGCTTTTAATTTTAAGAGTCTACCCACAGTCTGCACTATATGAAGTGGTTTTGTAGCTTGACTCTCTCTCTCGCTCTCTCTCTGTCTACTCTAGCCCTGTTATTTAAGGTTCCTGCTGTTTTTTTTTCTTTCTGAACAGTGATCGGGAAATGCCAGCCTGCCGCTTTGCTGACTGGGTGTGTTTTGCCACTGCTGGCCGGAGATACAGTGTGTTTGGGCTGTAGGCAGACAGCCCTCTGGCAGCCAGTGTCTCCTAACCAATCAGCTGAACATCAGCTGATCCGACAAAAATCCCCCTCCGGCCCATGCCCCTCCATTAGGAACAGGAAGATCAATACAGCAGTATCAGTGCATCTGATCTTCACCTTTGACATACCTTGGTATTGGACTGTAAAGTCTGCGGTGTCCCCCTGTAGTACTGCACAGACCAGACTGGCTCCTAGCCACCCACACTATTGCTAATATGCATGAATAGTAAACAGGATGGAGGTAAATCATTTTCTAGCACCTTTTGAATAATCTTTAAAAAAAATGTCTTCGCAGAAGAAATATATGAGGAAAGTTTTATGTTGAAGTTACTTAATCTGCCCCTCAACCCAGTCACAGGAGGATGGAAAGTAAAATGTAATTATTATAAAGTGTTTATTATCAGGAGTGCATTGTAGTACATACATATTTTGTTAGAATTGCACAACTGCTGACCTGCTAAAGGATGCTCTTACATTAGTTTCAAGAAAACACAGAAAAATGGCATTCACACAAGCCAGTAAATTATTTTGGTCAAAAAGAACAAAGCATCATTATGCATCATTTTAAGCATCATTATGTTTTTCCTTATTCTATTTGTTTATTCCATACTTAGTATCATACAAATAATATTGTACTATAATACTGTACTTTAATATTGTACTTCTTAATATTGTACAAATACTTTTTAATAATTATATTGCCAGTTGTTGTGTGGCCATTAATCCATATTCAGCCATATAGAGACACACACATGCACAATGATTGTCCATATTATGCAGTCCTTACCAGCACTGCCTTGTCTTGTCCTGGGATCAGAAAGCCAGCTAAGGAGGTCAGGGCAGCGCTATTGCAAGTAAGTCAGAGTACAGGCCCTGAGGGAAAGCTTATTGATTCAGGCTCAGTGTGGGCACTCTGGAAGTAGCTGTGTTTGACAAGCATCAATTCAGAGCCACATTTGCATCCTGCAGGTCTAAACGAAAGCAGCCCAGGCATTTTATTTATGAAGTTGCTGGAGGCAGCCAGGGTGGGGGAGGCTAGGCTAGATTTCTGCAGCCTCAGCAATCGGCAACAGTTGTGTCCGTCTTTTTCCAGCTGCTGTGTACGTTTCTTTGGAAACAAAGATTGAGTAGCTTCTGTGTGACTTGCAGGAATAGCATTCCAGTCCACATTTCTCTCCCAAACCAATCCCCTAGACATTTAATTTACTGCAAGATTAGTGGCGTGTACCTTTTGGTGTAGCCAGATATCACATGGAGAGGCTTGCTCTCCCAATTGTCTTCTTCAGTGTTCTTCTTATAAACACTCAGATGGTTAAAACATCCTGCATATATGATCAAGAGTTAATTTGCTGTAACTGTGTTCTGTGCATTGCAGGATCAAGGAGGCTGTGAAGCAACAGGGGAAGCAGTCCTGTTAACTAAAAGAGAGAGATCACCAACCAGCTAAATAGGAAGTGAAACTACACATTCTTTCCAACTTGGTGCTAATTTATGTGGCAGCCTTTAAAAAAACAGATACAAAAGCCTGCCTGCCACTGGACCCACTGCAAGCCTTCATCACAGATTTGTTCCACTGTAGCTCCAGAAAATTAGTCAAGACGTGAAAAGACCAACTTCAAAGACCATTCCTATCTATTTTTACCTCAAGTGAAAGAATGGATTTGAAAGAATGTGTGTGTTTATTTTCTGTTTGGTTGGCACAGAAGACACGTAGATGATTGAAAGCAATTATTGGACCCATCATGTCACAAAGCCTCAAGTGGCCTCCTAGCACTGAATAATTTCGTTTTTGCCTATTGAGCATAGAAAAAAGGCAAAAAAAGAACACCACAAGCCTGCTTGAGCCATGCTGCTGAAGAAGAAACTGTGCATTTGTATCTTTTTTTGTGGCATCCTAGTTTTTATGTTTGCCACACACACCATTCAGAAAACCGGTGTCCCATCTATAACAGAGGAGGCGCCACACACCACTGCCCGGACAATAATGAAGAACCCCACACATTCCCAGGCCATGACCCAGTCCACCCAACAGCGCTCCTGCAGCTGCAACACGTGTGTTGCAGATCTGGGCGTCTCGGATTGGTTCGATAAACGATATGACCATAAGCAGCAGCCCTACCTCACCATTGAGGAAAATAACATCGATACTTCTTCGTTAAAGTGGTGGCTGGTAAGTGTTTACTAAGTGTTCTTTATCTCAAATCTTTTTCTCAAAGTTTCCATAAACATTTACTGTACATTTAGCACTTGCATAGACTTAAATAGAAAGAAATGTAAGAGATTTACATATTTACCTTACATGGTCATTTTATATGAAATTTTGACACAGGGAAGAAAATGAATAAAGTGAAGTGAAAATTTGTCATACGTGAACACACCACAGCACACAGTGTGAACAGCACGAAATTCTTCCGCTGCATTTAACCCATTCACCAAGTGAAGCAGGGGGCAGC
>JBBPCW010010551.1:0-20575 GCA_037974425.1 Phenacogrammus interruptus
TACTCACACACACACAGTAATTGTGATTAGAAAAGTATGTATTTTTCTCTAATTACTGTTACTTAGGAAATCAACAAAGTATGCAAGTTGACTAGAGGTAGCCAAACATTTACATATAACTGTATGCATTATTATACTTTTACCATGTATGCTCGTTATTTGTTCAGTAAAGTCCATTTTCATTGTTTAGAGGTTGGTAAAACCTCAGATTACTCAGACGCTTGCATAAATAATCCATAGATTATTTGACTACTAATAATGATCAATAGTGCCAGCCCTAGCTGTGATACAGGTAGACTAAGGTAGTAAGGTAGTAAGTAAGCCTACAATAAGCATTTCCATTTTCATGACACATAATGTGATTTTATTCAGTGATAGTCTTGTAAACATGTTTGTCTCTGTCATCTTACAGAAGTGCAAAAGCTCTGAGCAATGAGAGAAGTGGAAATTCTCCCAACCTGCTTGGCCAAATGAAGAAGCCGTAAAGAGATAATAATGTGAATGGCACAGTTTTTAGAACTCCTTCCAACTAAGCTTTAGCAGCTGTTTTTTACTTTTTGTTAATTCTTCTGTTGGATGTACAAGTTAACCATTTGGTGGAAAAAACAATCTTGCACAGTTTTGTTAATATTTTGGTAATATTTTGTGCTGGTGGTACAAAGTCATATATGGAATTAGTATGAATTTGTTATTGCTTTTTGTATATACCTTGCACTAAAATTAATGTGTAAGAAATGAAGAATGCATGCTGGTGTCTCTTTTTTTAACCCAAGAAGAAAATATTACTATGAATATTAATGCAAATGTGCAGTGTGTTACAAGGTGGCCTCAATTCAGAAGAGTGACAGGAATATGTATTTTTTTTAAAGTGGGCCCATTCCCAAGCATTATAACCTCAGTGGCTGATACACACCTGTGAAACCTGTGTAAACCAGCCACAGAGGTTTAAAATGCAACAGCTTCCAAATGATACTGCAACTTGAGTGGCCTTTATCTTACTCATAATAAAGAATTCAGTGACCTGACTAGATGAGAAAAGAAGAAGTAATGTTCCTACTGATTTCAGAGATTAATTAAACTCATTAGGTCAAATTTTGCTCCACAAAAACCCTACATACAATTGTAAAATAGTGCCTACATTATCTAAATTGTGAATATCTTGCCTACATTAAATGTCTGTACATTCTGAATTACATGTTTTCAGAATCTGATGACATTTGAGAGATGTTTGACAGTGTTTTTCTTAAGGAACATTTCAGTTTTATCTGGGCTAAGTGAAACCAGTGAAAATATATCCTTTTTAAGAACAAGCAAGTACACATTTTATTCCAGAATTACTTCCCACTTATAGTGTAACAAGGAAAGCAGATTAACACTTAAATATAATATCAATAACATATTTTAATGCTCCCTTCTAATGATCAGTTGGTTACAGAAATTGTTGGCATGTATTTTATAATTGCACATTTAAAAGAGTAAAAATGGTTCCAGACATTGCAATGAGGGAGAAAGAACTTTGATCAAAAAGTTGATTGGAGAGGGGAAAACATACAAAGAAGTGCAGAAAATAACTGGTTGTTCAGCTAAAAAGATCTCAAATGCCTTGAAATGGGAAAGAAAACTCGAAGTATGTGGTAGAAAAGGAAATACTACCATTCGACTAGATCATTGAATAACAAGAATGGCAAAGAAGCATCCAATGATCAGCTCCAGAGAGATCAAAGAAGATCTCCATTGACATGTGAGTACTTCAACGCCTATGTGAAGCCAAACTATTTGCAAAAACCCTCATAATGTAACACTTCTGAAAAAAATGCATCTATTGAAAATGTTACAGTTTGCCAAAGAACACATTGACTGGCCTAAAGAGAAGTGGTGCATTATTCTATGGACAGATGAGAGCAAGATTGTTCTTATTGGGTCTAAAATTCAGTTTTTGATGCAAAACCCAAGAATGCAGAAGGTCTGTGGAATGTAGTCCAGTCAGCTTGGGTTGCAAATTCTATTTGCAGGTGTCGAATGTTAGTTGACTCCATGCCACACAGATGTAAAGCAGTGATCAGAAATAACGGTTATACAACTAAATATTAGTTCAGTGCTTAAAGGAAAAGCTAAGTCTTCATTTCATTTTCAGTTTATACTGTAAATATTCCAGTTTGTAAATGAAAATGCAGACACTGCTATTTTTTTTAACAACCTAATATTCTTTTTCTCCATTTTCAGTAAAAAAAAAAAGAAAAAAAAGAAAAAGGAATTAAATGTGCATGGCTCCCAGTGCCATATAAGGAATGCTATTAGGAACATGGAACTTTTCCTCTGTTGTTTTAAATACACTGCTATTGTTTTGCACATGTGTATGTATATACACGTATGTATATACTCACGTGGCAGGCTACGATGAATGTGACCTTGATATTTTAGAGAAATGTCCAGTTCATGAAGTTTTGGTCTCTACCCCAGACTGAGTTTCACTTTCATTTCGTTCATTTTGAGCTTGTTCACGGAAGTCTGAAACCTGTCTGGGGTGGGTTGGGTGCGGAGGGGTTTTAATTATCGGCGTTAACGCCGTTATCGCGGAGATTCCGTGCGATTAACGGCGTTAAAAAAAATTGTTAACAGCCCAGCACTAATATATATATATTAGAGGTGGGCATCGATTAATTTTTTTTAACGCCGTTAATCGCATGGAATCTTCACAATAACGGCGTAAACAGCGATAATTAACAAAATGGGGGGCGGGGGGGTACTGTACATCAACAGGCTGCAACAGATACAGAGATACTGGAAGAGTCACAGAAAGGCATAGAAGTAGAAGACATCCTTTGGCCGCATTGCACATTGATGACCGCTTCATTGTGAACAGTGCCCTGAAGAACCAGGTGATGAATGCCACTCAACTCCACCAGGCACAGGGAGCATTTACACTTGATGAGGGACCAGTGGGCCTCAGTGCTATTGTTTGATGAAACTCGATACACTTTGAACTGTAAAGATGGCTGCCAATGATGTTGGAAAGGTCAAGGAGAGCACTATCCATCAGCCACTGTTGTCACCGGGCTAGCCTTTGGTGGTGGTGGTGGTGGTGTTAGTCAATACAGTGTGGGCAAGTGTGTCTAGTCAATACAGAACTGCCCTACACTTTGTGAATGGTATAGTGACAAGACCTTACCACCTGTATAACATCATTAATCCAGTCATTGTGCACCAGCATGAACAACACAGGCCTAATTTCATCTTCATGGACAACAATGCTCCAGCTCATCGAAGGTTGCATCATTAGAGAATGGCTACTGGAGACTGGGGTACCTCGAATGGAGTTACCTGCACTTTCTCCAGACCTGAATCCCATAGAAAAGCTAATGGATCAGCTGAGTCACCATGTAGAGGTTCGTAACTCTGTATCCCAGAACCTCAATGACCTGAGGGCTACCGTTCAAGAAGAATGGAATGCCATGCCTCAGCAGCCAATAAGTTGACTTGTGAACAGCATGTCATTGTCAAGCTGTAACTGTTGCTTTTGTTGTGGTATACTCACCACTTTTATTGGCTTTTGTTTTAATAAATTGTTTGAAATGAGGAAATCACCACTGCATGCTTCTACTTAAAATCTCTACTTTCATGATATCACTGTAGTGTGATCATTTTCCATAAAATTCTCAAAAAGACAAATATCTCTAACTTTTCGTAAGCAGCGTAGAATGTGTAATTGAATGTACATATGATGAGCGCCTGCTAAATGCCGTAAACATCAACATAAGTATTTCAGAATCAGAAGACATTTGAGAGACAATCACAGGGCTTAACGGACGGGAGACATGCTAAAATTAATTGAGACTGTTAAAAATAAATTCACTGTCTGTAGGCACATTCATTGTGAAATGTTAACCCAATGTATACAGCAGCTTGTGTTTTCAGTTTACATAACAGAAAAAACAACCAAAAACAAGCCTTGCAAAGAACAAGAGTAATAAAGTTGCAATACTGTTGTTTATAAATATTGTTTATCGATTGAGCTCAATGGAGCCATTTCTACAGTAAGTAAAAGATTATTTTTTCAGAAGCACACCAGCTTTTTTTTTAATTGTTTTTGCTTTAAATTTAAAAAGGCTTGAACAACTGGCCCATTGTAATTACACCTTTAGATATAACTTGGATTCTTCTGTATATCACACTTGTGTAAGAATAAGAACGATTTAAACTACACTGAAATGCTTTAGTACATAGATAGGGTAATGGCAGTAGGCACTCAGCAAAGGCGATTAATTGGAGACTTAATTCAAAGAAAGCCAAGATTGGAAGGATTAAGGTGTCATTACGGGCACGATACTCAGTCCTTCTGAGTACTATCATTATGTTTGTGGATGTGACATTCAAAGGGCTACCAAAGCTACAATGATGTCCATAAGTAATGAATTCACATTCAATATGAGGCAGTTTCCTACATTTCTTACATGTACTAATCCTAACCCTTCATGATAATTTTGCTCAGCTTTGATTTGACTGTAACAGAAGAAATACATATTTTCTGCACTGGATCAGGTCATCATTTGTCATCAACACCTTTACATTTTTCATGAAATCTTTTTAATTTTATTAACGCTTTAAACTAACAAAATAACGTTATTGGCCCATACTGCTGCTTCCTAATTAACCTCTTCCAAAATAAATAGTATTTTTCATTAATTGAAACAACAGCAACATAAATTCAGCATCTACTATGGACTATTTGCCTATGGTCCTGTTGCCAGTTCACCAGGTGTCGTTTTTTGAATCACTTTTTGTAGGTACTGACTTGTGGTTTTAGATGCTCTCATTCAGTTGTCTAGACATGACAATTCAGTTTTTGTCAAAGCCATTCAAATAATAAAACTTATACATTTTTCTTGATTTCAATTAGTGGTGAGCCGTTATCGGCATTAACGTGCTGTGTTAACGTGAGACACTTATCGCATGATAAAAAAAATATCGCCGTTAATCTATTCACAAAGTTGGGTTGGGAGCTGGGTCTATACTATGCAAGCTATGATGACGTTCACTTTGATATTTTAGCGCGGATTTACTCTTTCTCTCTGTCTGTCTGTCCATCTGTCTCTTTCCCTCTCTCTCTTACTCTCGTCTCTCTCTCGCTCTCTCTCGCTCTCTCTCTCTCGCTCTCTCGTTCTTACTCTCTCTCTCGTTCGTGACTTTTCCGGAGCATGCAGATCATCTCTCTCTCTCTCTCTCTCTCTCTCTCTCTGTTTCTCTCTCATTCCTGACTTTTCCGTATTTAAACCTCGGGTTTATATTTAAATTTTCTTTAAGGGTAATGTATTATGTTCAAAATGAAATTAAAATGATCTGGGAGAACATTTGGAGGCATATTTATGGTTTACACTATAAAAATAGCCATGAGGGGGCCTTCAGACCTTCGGCAGAATTCAAATGAGCCATTTTAAGCTAGATTAATTTCAAGATTACAATGATATTAATCTAGATTTAAAAAAATAAATCTATGCCCACCTATAATTTCAATAATCATTGTCAAGAACTGACTTTTCACTTGCTGCCTAATATAATAGTGTTACTTTATCTCTATCACTTAATCTGTCATTGTTAGGCTGATGTATAAGCTCTTCTTATTGCTTGGACACTAGTCCAAAGAAATATACAACTCATGGTAAAAGAGAGGAGTAAAATGACTGTAAAAATGTGAGGTGGGCTGTCACACCTCACAACTTGCACCTAATTAAACCCAATTAAAGAGGCAAAGGGACAGTACTTAAATCCAATTTACTGTAATGAGCACATAGTTGACTTACAAACTTCACACAGCTGAAGAGCATAGCTTTTTATTCTGAGCTGAGCCTCATCCTCATGAGATCTCTAGTCTGCAATTGGTAAAAGAGCTGAATTGGTGGTATGGCACTGGTTAATTATTTTGAGCAGACAATCCTATTGTATTTTACTGTGTGTTCTTCTACTGTGTGTGTTCTTGCTTACTGGTATGTCACTGATAAGGTATATTTCTAAAAATTGAATCAGAGGCATGGTTAGACTTGGGAATCAAGGGTTACAGCCCCAAATGGTTTATGAATAAACCTTGTTCTTAAAAGAATTGTAAAAAGAAAGGCATTATTTTAGGGCTATATAAGGCACAACTTATGTTTCAAATATGGCATCATACACTTGACCTTTTCTGTGCTTTCTCCATAAACTGGCAGGACATGGAGACAGACCTCAGTATGCAGGTGAGCTCAGGCCATGTTACACAATCTCTATCTTCTTTGTGCCAGGGATTTTTTTTTAAAAAACATGCACTCAGCATGTCCTCCTGTTCAGTGCAGGAAGGCGGTCATTATCCCATTAGAGGAGTTATTTTAAGTGACTACCCCTTTTTAGTAATACATGGACCTAAGAGGTTTACGCGGTCAGAATCACATTGTAAAGGCTTCAAGTGGCTAGTCTGCAGGTTCCACTGTCCAGGTGCAGCTGGACAGCAGTGCTTCTGGGCACTGGATACATCAGAGAGCACCTAAAAGGAATTTTAGCTGTCCCGTGGCAGGAGCATCAACCTGGGGCTGGCCACCAAGCAGCAGTTGAGGAAAGAGCATATACCTCACTGCAGCACGGTGCAGCCATGGGAAACAACCATGCAAGCCTGGATGATATCCTAGCCGAGGACATGCACCACTGGTACAACAAATTCATGAAGGAGTCACCATCGGGTCTTATTACACTCTTTGAACTTAAGGCCATCCTCGGTTTGCAGGGCATGAACGAGGATGCCAACAGTTATGTGGATCAGGTCTTTTTCACATTTGACATGGATGGGGTAAGGGCAGAGTATGAAAAGTTTGTAATGTATTATATGTTGTAATGTAATATATTATAAATCAAATCCACAGGAACCAACCAATTGTAAGTACTTTGGAAGTCAAAAGGAAATTATTTCAAGTACATTTTGCAAATGCTACTCAGTGAAAGTTCCAATATTTAAGTATAGTATATTATATAGTAAAGTATAAATATTCAAAAATACTATGCAGTAAAATGAAATATGGAAATGAGCATACATATTCAAGTATTTTGCAGCCCTCTCAGCAAAGGATATATCTGTAAGGCCGGTGGTTGAAATTTACAGCTTTGCATGGAATGTTCAGAAAAGAATATACCAGTTAAAACAATTCAACACTAAAGTACTTTTGGGAAAACTGGGCCTGTGAGGGAAGATATTTTACATCCTGCATAAGTAGCATGACTTCTGTGAAACAGACTTATGTGGCCAGGGCTATAACAATTGCTGCACTGAATAATCACATGGTTTGTAAATTAATGGATGAATTGCAATTCTAGTTTTAAATTATTACATATAGGACCTGAAAAATTCGTACATCCAAACTTCAGAAAACAATACACTGGCTTCTTAGTCCATAAGAATTTGTCCATTGCAAATTTTTGACTTAAACGTGCACATGGATATTAAGCAGACCGGTAAGGGACGAGAATTAATTCAGTAAAATTTTTTAGTAATAAGAGCCTCATATTGACTCATTTGGGCCCCATATGTCCGGAAAATGAAGCAAATGGGATTTTACAGAAGGGTGTTAATGACAAAACTTCTTAAAATTGTCTTTTTGACTGATAAAAAAAGAAAGTCTATCAAATAGTGCACTTTATAACTTCAAGCATCTGTTACTAAAATAAATTCATAAGACACCCACTATACAAGTATATGGAAGGCAATGAACATTTGAAGGTCATCAGACAAGAGAATATGCAGGCAACAAAATGTGAAATGTAATATGTGAAATGCTAACAACATGTGTCTGTGGTCTGTTCAGGATGGATACATAGATTTTGTTGAATACATTGCTGCCGTCAGCCTGATGCTCAAGGGAGAAATCAACCAGAAATTAAAGTGGTACTTTAAACTGTTTGACCAAGACGGCAATGGAAAAATTGACAAAGAAGAACTGGAAACAATATTTACGGTAAATGGCAAATAAATCATTGAATCATAACCTATGTATATAAATTCATTTGCTCTGATTTCAGAAATAAATATTTGATCATGTATTAGGTCAGTAAAAATATTTAAAATACTATAATTTAATGATTAGTTTATGTTTAGTCTTGGTTTAATCTTGAGCATGAAGAGTTCTAAAAATGTTGATTTTATAAATCTAGTTTATATTGTTACTGTCAGAATAAAACCCTTTGTAATGCGTTAATGCAGGTTATTAAAAATCCTTGTATTTTAAAAGTTCGGTGCTTTCACCAAAGTAATGCGAGCATTAAGCTATTTAATATTGACATATTGAAAAGTAACGGACATCTGACCCCCATGAGAACCAGCAGACACGTACAGCACTGCCATCACTTTTGTCCATATAAGAAGCCTGACCATTAGACCAAATGTGACCAATAACACTGCATTTAGATACAGAGACTTTCATATGGAGTTGGTCCCTCTTTGCAGCTGCTATAATGCCCCCCCGAATGCTCTGGACTATGACAGTAACTAGTTTTTCAATAACAAGATAGATAAAATGTGAATGCTCTGCAGTGACAAATAGCTTTGGTTTTATATTTGATTTTATTATATTAATGTTTAAGTTGAGATATACAGAAATATTTGAAGTGACTGTGTTAAAAGGAACACTGCTATTAAAAAGGCCCCTATTTGTTTAGTGTTTGTTTAAAGTGTTATTCCACCTTAGTTCATACAGCAGTACTTTAAAAAGAAAGGTGCGCATTACACTGGTTTAAACAAAATATATAATTTTGCCTATAACAATGCGATTAATTACAGAAAACCATGTGATTAATTATGATTACAATTATATATATCATCAGTAAAGAAATCTGCACAAAGTAAGCATATTTGTCTACTTCTATGTAGAACAGACTTAAAGGTGCGAGCTAACTATTAGGACAGACTTAATCATGAATTAACTATGGCGAACATGAATATATATATTTTAGGGATGTCAACAGATTAATTTATACAGTAAACCTTTCGAGTTGCACATCTTGTCATTGAATAAAGGTTTACCTTTACATTTTAAAATTAAATTAAAGTGTTCTGAGAGCATATTTGGGGCAAATTCAGCATTTACACTATAAAAATAGGCATTTTTTAATAGTGTAATTTAGTATAGTTTTGTATAGTATAATTTTTATAGTGTAAAATAGGCATTTTTTTCACTATATGCGGGTGCTCTTGGAACGTAAACCGCGCAAATATACACACACACACACACACACACACACACACACACACACACACACAGCACTGTGCAAAAGTCTTAAACATTTTTTCAGTGTGTGATAATACATCCTTTTGCTAACATCTGAAAAGAAATATTACAAATAAACAGCAAAGCAGTAAAAACTATCAAGATTAGTTTTGTTTGTAAAAAAAAATAAATAGCTGAAACTGTGAAATTCCATCAGCAGCTCCTGATTTAATTTACAAGTTAAACCAGGTTTCTGATGGAAACTATAAGTAATACTGGACTTCCACAAAGAACACACAGATATACTGTACATACAATCACTATTTACTGTGTAATGTTATTGGTATTTATTCTATTTAGGTTTATTCTGTATATTTAGTAATATTCACATGAAAATATATATACACACATATATACACACACAACTGCAAATATTCTCAATTTTTATTGGCTATATGTTTTTTTACGCATTTGTCAGAAATTAATACAAATATAATTTACTTTTTTTGTAACATAAATATTAATGTAAATTCATGTCTTGGGACAGTGAAAAATGCTGTACTCAAAGGCAGGAGGTTTGAAAATAGCCGATACAGCGGCCCCAATTACTTTCATCCAATGGGGCGCCGGGATTTGGTCCCTCTCTGCAGCTGCTATAACAAATTGGTAACAAACTGGGTAACAAATTTTTATGAAAGGTCTGTTTTATTGTAATTTTTTGATGTTTCTTAGTGAAGTTGAGCACGCTGATTCAGAAAATCACATCAGTTCTAGAGATAAACTAAATTGTATGCATAATTTTAATTATAAGGTTTTTATAATACTCTATAATTTTCATTTTAGTCTCACTGATGAATGTGTCTCACGCTCAATGTGTGAGTTGGCAACCCATGTACAACAATCAAACAATATACTAATATGCAAAAAATTATAAGTAGAACAAAAGACCGCCAGTCGACCCAAGTTTAGTATTTTCTAAAAATGACGTTTCTAACTAAACCCTTGAAGCTACATGAAAATAAGCACTACCACTGGAATCAGCATGCCGAGATTGTATAAAAACACTACAAAATGTAATGAAACTAGAGCTGGGCCTTTAAAAAAATATTATCGCCGTTAACGCACCCCCATGCGCTGAACCCTGAGGATAACTTGTTTTTCTACAAACAAACCTGGTAAAATGTGATTGCACTGCAGTGGCAAAAAGCTTTGGTTTCATATTGGATTTACATTAAAGTTTAAGTTGAGATTTACAAGAAATATTTGAACTGCAGCTGTGTAACTGTTACAGTGCTTTTTAACAGCACTGTTTTCCTTTTGTTTCAAGTGTTTGCAAACCAAATATTATTGCATTTTTTTCATATGGCAGTATTTTAAAAAATAAAGGTGCACAATACACTTATTTTGCATCAATTTTGCATGTATATTAATACACACACATACAAATGCTGGGCAGTAATTACCAGTTAAATTGTGATTAATTGCATGGTTTCCTCACTTGGGCTTTTTAACAACAGTGGGCCCTTTAACACATTTGCGGTTAAATGTTTCTTGGAAATCTCAATGTTTCAATAAAACCAAAGCTATTTGTCACTGCCAGGGCATTCACATTTTATCTAGTTTGTTATTGGAAAACAAGTTCTCCTCAGAGTCGAAAGCATGGGGAGCAGAACCATATTAACAGCTGCAAAGACAGACAAATATGAAAGTCTATGTATATGAAAACGGTGTCATTAAAGTCCCTGTTGGTGTAGTGGTCCGACGTCCCATGATTTTTGTACATATAATATGGACAAAATTAATAGGATGCCTGACCCTTGTGAAAAACAGCAGAGACATATACCTTTGTGTGACATGCGCACTCACAAGCACAAAAAAGCAACGACTCTTTTAAAATAAAAGTATTTTTGAAAAACCTGCGTTAAACCATGATAAAATAATTGTTGCCGCTAAGTAAATAATGCATTAACTTGCCCAGCCATATATGCACACACATACATATATCAAGAGTCATTTAAAAAAAAAAAAGTCATTGTGGACTAAGCAGACTGTGGACTAAGATGGAAATTAGGCAATGCCACTTAATCTGTGGATGAGCTAATGTAATCCCTTTCAAGAGCTGCGAGTATCCCACTTCTTTGGTTTGACCTCAAACAACTTCAAAGGTTCTCTATATATAGAAATGAAAGGTGTGGCCAGTCTGTGCTACATAAAAGCTACTCAGATATAATAGATCTGGTTCCAAATCTAAGGCAATGATCACTACTGGTTCTTGAGGTTACTTGTCGTTGGGAGGAAGAGAAGAACATTACACTTATTTTTTGCTTTACCCTGTTTTTCCAACAGGCCATACAGGACATCACACGAAACCATGATATTGTACCAGAGGAAGTGGTTGCTCTTATATTTGAAAAAGTTGATGTCAAGGGAGAAGGTAAAAACAAATGAAAATCCAAGCACAATTCAGACACAATTTTATAAGATAAGATAAGATAAAATTAAAATGCTTCCCAGGACTTTTCACTGCCAGTATAACCTACCCACTTCTATTATATATGCCTGCTAACCTCAATGTACCATTGCTCTCCATTTTACCACCAAGGTGAGCTGACTCTTGAAGAATTTATTGAAGGAGCCAAAGGGCACCCAGACATTATGGAGATGCTGAATAAAATGATGGACCTAACTCCAGTTCTAGTCATCATTGTTGAAGGACGACAGAAACCAAACAACTAAAACTGCCACCCAGACAATTAAGAAAACAATGAAAAATCCCCTTTGCTTGAAAAGCAACTAAAGGATCGAAAGAAAAGGAATAACATTGGACCAAGTTTTGCGTTAAGTTCAACCTTTGACATTTGTTCAAGAAACACTATTTGGTCACTGTTTGAACAGTGGAGACACAAAGCCACCCCGGTCTGATCCTCTAATTCTGTAAGAGGTTCAAATGACTGCTGGCAAGACTCCCAAGAGAAGGAAAGTAAGGGAACATGCTGCTGTTTAAGGAAAGGTTCAGATGTAAGTATACAAAGAACTGTTGGAATATGCAGTGCTTTCATGCTGGTAAGCATCTTATTATTTATACTGAACAAAACTGTTTCCTGGGAGTCATAGAAATATAAGAATGTATGTTGGTTTACAGACAGGAAAGAACATTGCCTTTACCATCTGAACTTCCCAAAAAAATTGCCAATACCAATCCCTATTATACTTGAAGCTTGGTTTGAGAAATTTAAATTAGACTGAAATTAGTCACATAATACAGCAAATCAATAAAAAAGATCATAAACTCACAAAAGCACATTGACACAGAAGAATGTCCGTGTTTCCCTTTTCACAATGAGTGCTGTTAAGCCATGTAAACTTGAATATTTGTTTTGAAGATTTTGACCAATATTTGAGGTGTCTATATCCAAGCAACATTAGTTACCTACACTCAAAGTAAACAATATTACAATCATCACCACTAAATCCCAAAATAGAATGAAGGGCTGCACTTTTGCCACTAACATGACCGACATGCATATCTTCACACCCTCAGCATGAAAAGGACTGAAACATGTTAGTGCACCAGCTATGAGTTTTTCTACATTTGAATAAAGTGCATTAAACAAATATTCACTTTGGTATGACTTTCTAGCTTTTACAAACAAGCTAACGTTTAACAACTCACGACCGCTGTAGGAACATCTTTGTTGATGTGTCTTAGTTTACCTACAAATAATTTTCAGACTAATCAAGAACATAGGGAGGAAGTTCTACTGGTTGACAAGCTTGTGTAATGAGATTGTTTAATCAAAATACTAGCTTTATGTTCATATAGATACTATTCTGTTGATTGACTGTTGTTCACCTGCAGAATTTGAGGACTGATTGACTGATCTGTTTTTTGTCCATTCAGTAAATTTTACAGACCAGAAATCAATTCTGCACATTCTGTAACAATTCAAGTAAAGTGTGGTCTGGATTGTAACAGTGCTGTTGCCTTATTAAGAATAAAGAAAATGTTAAAAACTTAATATTGTGTTCATAGCTGGGAAAAATGTTAAGTGCCATGTATTTGAGATATATTTCTTTAACAACAATTTTACTGTTGAGAACGAAAAACTTACATTCTTTTTCTTTAATTAAAAATAGTACATACAGTACAAAAATGACCTTCCAAAAACTCCATTTACATATTACACACATTTCACAAAATCCAATACAAACCTCCTCCAATACAACCATCTTCTATCTTGGCTCTGAAGAAACCTTTTAGTCACAGATTGTTTCATATTATGCAACCATCATTTAAATTTATTTGCAACCTTAGTGAGATTTAGCTTTGTTAGTGGTGTTTGGAGCAGTCAGCACTGAAAGATAGAGTCTGATAAAGGAGTAGAGCACGCCTAGCGCACAGTAGACGGAGGTTAGGAGGAGCGGGAGGAAGGGTAATGTTTGCTGCCAGGAAGTCAGTGGGTAAACAAACTCACAGATGAGCTCCAGAGGAACCAGCCCCAGAAGATATGCAGCTTCCACTGAGCTTACTAACGGGCCAGATTTACTGGTTGATGAAGAAAAGACAACATATCAGTAACACAGCATCCTCATTATCACACAATAAATTATGGGTATCCACTGCAGGAAGTAAAAAGCCTATTAACTGACCTGAAATGCTTCTTAAGAGCAGTGAAACTGAAGATTGTAGATAGCAACATGAGAATAATTTTAATTGGCACTTCTGTAGATAGAAAAAGAGGAGATGTCTAAAGAGTCACCACATGTTTGGTAGATTTAAAGCACAATAGAAAATTACCTACCCTGAGCTGTGAAGAGCAAGGGAAAGAGGGAAAAGTGTCCTGTTGTGCTAAGGATCAGAAATGTTCTAGCATCCTCCTTGCTTTCTACTGCAAGCAAACTGGAAAAAAAATGTGTGAAAATTTGTAACTTTTTTGTAAATGTGTAAGAGCCTATGATATGTTAACTGTTACAAATATTACCTTAATGGAAGTATTGCCATCAAAATAGCTTTTTCATGCACATGCCAACCAAACATGAAGGATCCAAGGGCACAGATAATCAAGCAGCGTAAGAATCCTCTGGCTCCATTAGGTCTCCACCACATTCTGAACAGCACAGGCTACAGAATATAAAATGTAAACAGAGGGCAAGTAAACAATAAATACTTAACTGTGCTTAAAACATACCGATTACCTACACATATCACAGCATTAAAAATCACTGACAGGTGAACGGTATAATACAACAGAGAATATGGGAAGCAGAGAATAGGAAAAACAAGAATCTGAGCGACTCTGACAAGAACCTGGTTGAGATGACTAGACATGCAATGGACGCCAAAAACTCATTGATGCATATGTCCCATAGAAGAACTGGTGTAGCACAAATTATGGAAAAAGTTAATGCTGGCTTTGAGTGTCAGAACACACAAATCTTCTATAACACCTTGGTGTGTATGGAGCTGTATAGCTGCACACCAGTCAATGCTGAGCCCTGTCCACTGCTGAAAGTGACTACAATAGGCACATTGCAACAGGACTCAGGAGTAGTGAAAGCAGTGGTGGCCTGGTCGAAGGAATAATGGTTTCCTCTGTTTTCTCATGTGCGGTTAGCAAGGCAATCAGACACCTAAATGGAACAAACCTCCGCTGCTCCGTACCATGCCCAGACATAAACATTCAGCAGGAGGACAAGGGGGCGTGGTGGATGAGACCCAGACATCACAGTCAGCTGTACTCAGAGGTGGGAGGTTTGAAAGTAGCCAATCCGAGAACGTAATTTATTTCTTCTTGCTGCTGATTGGCTGGTGCCCTGCAACGCACCAGAATTTCCCCCGTGGACTGTCTCTAGTGTTCTTGTGTTTTTTGTTTTGTTCTTTTTAAAGCACTGTATTTTTTTTACTGTAAATTAAATTAATTTATTATTGTATTTACCTGCTTATGCCAAAGAAACCCACAGCACAAACCAAAGAAAACATGCATGCATGAATTACAGTAGTCAATACAGTGGTAACATCAGTATTTTAAATCCTAGCACTGTGGTAGAAAGCACTTCGGTGTAAACAGTACAGTACGGATACAGATTAAGCTTTACATTTTTAAGGGTAATGTATTAAGTGGAGATTAAAAAGAAATTAAAGTGTTATGGGAGCATATTTGAGGACTTATTTAGGGTTTACACTATAAAAATAAGCATTTTTTTTTTTTTACCACATCACATATTCGTGTATTTTTACTATACCCAGGTCCTCTTGAAATGTAACTGTATACTTTAATTGTATAGCACTTAACTACAGCAATAATTCCTAATGGCAGTAGCCTCTTTCAGGAGGATAATGCAGCCCAAGCCAAAAAAACAGGAACATGAGCAAGAGTTCATTCTGTTTTGGCTTAATGAGGGGGACAAACATAACATGAGGTGATATCACTAGTGGTCTGCATTGCCTACACAGAGTTTTGCTTAAACCAGTCCTTCAACTACAACTGAAGCAGATTAATTCAGGACAAGTACTCACCAAAATTGACAGCACTGTACATATGAGTGTTAGTAAAGGAGACACAGATGGAAGTACAGAGTGCTGGAATTCTTGAACTAAGCCCCCAGTCATAGACGCTTTTGAGAGTTTGTTGATGTCCAGCAGCTTGAGTTTTACACCTAAAAACAAAGATAATTTGATTATCAGCATGAGAATCTTTTTATCCATCTAGCTATATGACTTGTTACAATCCCTAAGGTAATCAGCACTTTCTTGTTTTGGAGTGGGGAAAAACAATCAATGTGACCCGCATTAGGGACAAAGCCTTCACTGGGGTCATCAGGTGGGCACCCTCCTTCATCAGTATTTTGTTGATAGGCCCACGACACCTCAGGATGGGTTCAACAGCAATACCGGTGCGCCTCAGGTGTGCCCCCTCTGCCTCTGCTCCTCATGCCAGCCACCGGAGTGGGGAGGTAGAACAGATCCTTTATGTTAAGGTGGAGGTGTTCGTCCTCTAATTTTTTCCCCTCAAATTTAACATTTAGTAGCCCAAATTGGGTCCTTCCTCTTCATCCAGAGCCAGCTGCTGCTTCTCTCCGCAGCCTCTGAAAGCAGTTTCACAGCTTGTCGGTGGGCCTGGCCTGGGCCTCTTCAGGAGCTTTGTTGTGATGTGGCTACGAAACCTCTAAACCCAATCTCAACAGGGAACACTTGTGTACACCAGCCACGCAGCTCTGCCTCCACTGCAATGTCTGTATATTTCAGGCTTTTGCGTTCAGAGGCTTCATCCACTGCAGATTCCCATGGAACTGTTAGTTCCACAATGTAAAGGAGTTTCTGTGAATTTGACCACAAGATCAGGTCTGGCCTGAGAGTAGTTGTAAAGATGAGTTTCTGATCCAGGTCAACTTTCATTTTCCAATCACAGGCTGTGTCCAGGAGGGCTGTTTCCACACTTGCCAGTGTTCTTCCTGGAAGCTGTCCTGCTTTCAAAAAAGAGATGGTACTTGGGAGTCCAAGTGCACAGGGAAGGAGGACATTGATGGTAGTTCTCTTTCCATGATGATCGCCAGTTGCCGTAGGACCTGATTGTGTTTCAAGGTGTAGCGGCCCTGTGACAAGCTGGTTTTGCAGCCAGTGAAGATATGTTTCAGTGATTCTGGAGTTTGGCAGAGAGCACATGAGGGATCTTCTCCAACCCAAGGTTTGTGGGTGTGGGAAGAACATTGTAGGTGGCTCTGATAATAAAGCTAATTCGGCAGCCTTGCATTCCCCACAGAGCCCTCCAGGTGCTCCGAATTCTCCGAGGTGGTCCACTGATCTTGTTGGACCGTGAGAGTGCCTTTGCCTCTTCCTGCTGCCGGACCTCTTGAACTGCCAGTCTTTTTCTCTGAGTGGGTTTTATTTTGTGCCATATTGGGCGACTTGTCCCAAGTCCACATTATCCTAGAAATCAGTCCAAACTGCAAATACCACAGTTTCAACTTGCCCGTGTAAATTATATCACACACTATTTTTGATAAGTACACCTCAAATCACAAATCACAAATATATATTTTTTTCCATACCCAAGAGTGATAGGGCTTTGTCTGCGATGTTGTAAAGAGCCCAGACATTGGGTGCCCAATAAGAATGGCATAGTCCACGCTTGAAAGGAAAGAGTCTGGAAAGGACTTGTAGAAGTTGTCCCTTGGCAAAATGTAAAAAAAAAAAAGAGAAAGAAACACACTTAACATTAATGGATCCAATTAGAAGAGTAAAGGTTCTACACAAGTATATAAAAGCAAAAAGCATCTAAGAGCAACACACCTTTATAATGAAGGGTCCAAATGACACTGCAAAGATGGAGACAACAATTGATCCAAGAACCACAAACCGGAAAAGGCTGAAGCTCTTCCATTCCAATGATCCATCTAAGGTAGAAAAAAATATAGGGAGGATTCCTAGTATTTCATAAGTTTTTAAATCACGAGCAAATGTTTGTAAACTATGTTGGAAGAAAAACTAACCTGTACTACTTTTAGTGAAGCAAAAACATCTAAGAAGGAAAATTCCATAGGTAGGTGCAATATACAGATATATATGCTTCAGGTTTAAGAGGATGGAAAACAGTAATGCCCCTTCCAAGTGTCTGCTCTATTTAAATATATACAAAGACATGTGTTAAAAACATACTTGATTAAACAGCCAACCCCCCCAAAAAAGGATTAATGTCTCACTCCAAATACAAAACTTAATTTAATTTGTACACTGTGAACTGGCAACAGCCAGCTGAACTGGATTTCTAAGACTCTTGCAGGGCTGTAGCCATTGCCCATCTTACAACAAAGTGAGTGTCATTATTTTTTAATTATTTTTTTTAAAATCAGTCTGCTTTTGAATATGAGAGAGACTTTGTCTTGGACATACGCATGGATTGATTAAAAGAAACCCACTGTAACTGCTACATAATGATAACAGGCTACAGCTCGCTGTTGTTTATAATAAATCAATAATGAAATCAATAATAAAAATAATAAAATTGGTTAATAATAACTGAAGAACACCTGCAAATGTCGTGCAACTGACAGAAGTAGTATGCCAAAGAGGAACCCATTATACTGGAAATGAATGTCTGTATGTCATTATTAAAGACATGTACGCAGTTGAGTTGGTTAAGAGCATTTTGTTATAAAGTATTCTTGAGCATGTGAATTTGTTTAAGGATACGGTCAACAATTAGAAGGCCAAAGTTCCATAACAGCAGTGTTGCCAGTATGAAAGAGGGTTTCCCCAGCAGGTCTTTTCCTTTGTCTTCCCGCAAACATTTACAACATCTAGAAATCCGATGATAAAACTTTCATTAGTGTTAACAATTCCATACTAAAGCTTATTCTAAATTTCAGCTTAAAGAACAATATACGATCGTATTATAATACTATATTACACTAACAATATACTACACTATTATGGGATAGTTAACAGTGCACAAGAAAGATATATGATTCACTGGTTCTTACTCTTTGACAGCATATATGAAGACCAGATCGGTGATAATGACAGACAACCTCTGGAACAAAACTGTTGCAGGGGTTGCATAATTCAGATTCTGCACCACCAGCATCTCCTTGTCAAAGTATTTAGCAATATGTGAGAGCCCATACTCAAACCAAGCAAAAAGGGGAGGATAGTCCAGTGTCCACTCAGAGGTTTCCTATAAATGCACCAGCAAATGGCAGAACAAAAACATGGACAATCTGAGAGACACCCAGTTTTACATGTGATAGATACGTAAGGATTGTTCAGGTTTACTTTAAGCACTGCAGGCAAAGAGCATTAAAGGAAACATATGTCATAGTGTCTTTGCCTTTACTCAGATACAAGTGTTCATAAAGGAACTTATAATTATTGTTATCACAAGGTGACATTTTAGACATTGCCATTTAATGCCTTCATTTCCTAACTACAGTGAAAAATACAGTAATGCAACATGTGCTTTCGTAAATACATTCTTGCAAAAAAGAGGTAATTGTTAAATTATTAGTAATTAAACATTATTATTACTTTCCCAGTTAAAATATAAAGTGTGGAAGGCTGGTGTAAACTGTGGTAGATCATATATTAACAGTAGTAAATATATGTAAACACATTTTAGTTTTCTTTATGGACAGACAGGTACCCTTTAACTTACCTCATAGTACCACTGGGACATCGGCAGAGAGTGAGTGATTGCAAGCCAGTTCCTGTGAACTTCAAAATCTGTAGAGTGGCTGCAACACAGCATTTAAACCAAAATATTAGTCATTATGTATGCACTGATGGTTGTTTGTAAAACAAATACATGTTTCATGTTCTTCACATAAAATTCACAAACATTCACAGGGTCTACAGATTATATTACTTTAATGCCACCACTTATGAATGTTCATGAGTTTAAACAATATTAAAAACTTTAATGTGATGAACATGACACACACTATGTGAACAAATGTATTGGGACAACTGAACTTAAACCAACATGGACTTTGGTGACGTTTCATTTAAACACATATACTCTAATATGTTGTTGGTCGCCCTTCTCGGATATAACTGTTACCCCTCATGGAAGGCTTTCCAAGTGATTTTGGAGTGCTTCTGTGGGAATTTCTGTAGAGCATTTATGAGGTCAGGCATACATGTTGGACGATAAGGTCTGACTCACATTCTCCGTTCCAGTTCATCCCAAAGGTGTTGGATGGGGTTGAGGTCAGGGCTCTGTGCGGGCCAGGCAAGTTCTTCTACACAGAACTCATCCAACCATGTCTTTTTAGTTTGTGCACCAAGGCACAGTCATGTTAGAATAGAAATGGTTCTTCCATAAAGTTGGAAGCGTAGCGTTGTTCAAAACGTCTAGGTTTACGAAAGAATTGAAACTGCTCTTCACTGGAAGTAACCCTGAAATAAGAGTTGTGTCTCAATATTTTTGTTCACGTAGTGTTAGTAGGAACAGCACTAACAGTGTAAACATGATATAGCACAGACACCAAAAGAAAGCAGACTCGTCAGACAATTGAAGACCTCACGGTTGTTTTGGGGTTGATGTAAACTGTACTTACTAGGAGTTTATGAGGAGACATTTGATGAAGGAAACTCCAACAGTTAACGACAGAAACCAGCTCCTGTCATTGTTCGCAGAAGCAGCCATGACAGCGGCTGTGTGGAATAAAGAGAACTTTATTTAAAACAGACATCCTGTTCTCCTGAAGGCAACGCCTCCTTCCGGCCGAGTTACGAAACGGCACCAACAACAGCAACACTGAAACTTTTAATCTTTGAATCTATAATCAGTGCTTGAAGTGGGCCGGAACGCAGCGGAACGCAGTTCCGGAACTTCTGTATTTTCGTCTTTTGGGTTCCG